>QAPF01001241.1:0-11791 GCA_004367935.1 Colletotrichum sidae | reverse complement strand
AGTTTTATTAGAATTCTTATAAAAATAAATATTATAATAATAAAGAACTTTCTTTAAATTGAAAATATAAATATAATAGATATAGTTATATAAAGAGTTATAACTAATAAGAAAGCTTTTTATAATTTATACCTCTATTTTAATAATATAAAGAATATATTTATTTCTCTTTTTATAAATATAAGTAATATATTTAAATATATAGATATATTTAATATATAGAAACTTATAATTCTCAATTAGATTTAACTCTCTTATTATAATCTTATAAGAATTAAGCTTTCTCTTATTAATTTAAAATAAGAAGTTAAAAATCTAAATAGTAATATTAAATATATAATCTTAGAATTCTTTAAATAGATTATTATCAATAAGTATAATACAAACTACTTTAATAATAATTTAACTAGTCTATTTAATTATTCTATTTATTAATAATACATAGATAGTAGTTGAATTAAATTAAATTGTTATAAAATAGAAATTTCTAAATACCTTCTTAAGTTCCAAAGTATTATTATAAATTTATAACTTTATAATTAAGATAATTATGTTAGTAAAAATATTATTAAACTTCTTAATAGTCTTAAGTATAATATTATAATATTATAATAATAAATAAAATAAATTAATAGTAATTACTATAATAATTAAAAAAATAAAAGGTATACTTCTTATTTATTATTAATAATAACTTAATTTTAATAAGATTAAGATGAGTCTCTTTATCTATTTAGATAAAAGAGAGAGGGGTATTAAAACTAATAATCTTTATAAATTTAATAAAATAATATGCTTTATAATACAAGGAGTTAATCTCCTTTTAAATAAATTATATATCTATATAGTAGTAAGCTTTAATAACTTATAATAAATAAGTATAAATAAAGTATTAATATATTATTTTAAGTATAAGATACATTTTTATTTTAACTTTAGTTAAATTAAAAGTAATATTAATAGGAATAATAGTACTATTAGATATATTAATAATATAGATATTATTTATTTAATAGATCTTAATAAGATCCTAATAAGATTAAGTATTAATAAGACTTATAATATAGTAATTATATTCAATATAGTTTCTTTAAAATCTATTTAAGCTGAATAAGTTAGTAGAATTAAAAAGGCTTTATTTAATATCTTTAATAATCTAGTTAATAATCTTAGAAGAATTCATAAGATCTTCTATTTAGAAGAAAATAGTACTTATTCCTTCTAATCTTACTAACTTATTATTAATAGTAGTAAAAAGTTCGAAGTTATTATAAATATTATATAATATAAAGAGAATAAGGTTATTAAAAATCAAATTAGAGTAATTCAAATTAACTATAATATTTAAATTTATAATAACTTTATTATTAATTATAGTATTTATTACTTTAAGTATTATTAATAACTTCTAAATAGTAAAACTAGTAATAGTTGAACTTCTAATAATTCCTATAGATTGCTTAATAAAAACTAATAAAGTTAATATTAAGGTTATTATATTAGTATAATTCTTACTATATATATATTTTATAGTATAAGTTAAGATTTATTTATAATATTTATAATCTATAGAGATGAAATCTAAATAAGTAATCTAGTACTTTAAAGTTAAATAATACCTCTTATAATAAGAATATTTATTATTCTTCTTCTTAATAGGAATACTACTTAAAGTATTACTTAATAAGTTATTACTACTAGTAGTAGTTATCTTATAGTATAAAATAAGATCTATCTTTTATTCTTTATTCTAAATAAAAGTATAAATAGTTTTAATAATATCAGTTTATTCAGACTTCTTATTATTATTAGTATAATACTTATAAGTATTAAATAGTTTTGATTTAAAGTAATTAAAAAGTATAATAACTTAGAAATAATTAGTATTCTAATTATAGAAGCTTGTAATATAAGTATATAAATACTAAATATATTTAAAAGTATTAGAAAGAGTCTTATAGTTATAGGTATTACTCTTAGTAAATTTATTAATAAAAGTATTAATAGTATCTTTAGAAACCTTGGGGATATATTTCTCTAGTATTCTTATAAGTATATAAGAATTACTATTATTAGTCTAACTAGTATTAAGTAGTCTGTTAATTAGTATATTATATAATAAGATAAGTAAGTTATATATTATATTATAGTTATTTTCTTATATTATATATACTAGTATATTAGTAATTGGCTTAGTTATATTAGTATTAACAAACTTCTTCACTTAGTTTACTTAAAGTATTATATTAATTAATATATATTATAAAGACTAGTTAGACTTATTTTTTAGTTTTAGGATAAATAATACAACTATTTTATAATTAGAATAATTAATTATAGTAGGATTTGAAGGCTATAGGATATATAGTTATAAATATTATTATTTTTCAAGTTATTTGAAAAATCAATTAAAGAATAATTAAGAGACTATTCTATTTGAAAATATCAATCTATCGCTTTAATAGAAGTATTTTAAAAATAAAAAGAGATACTACTTTATTTATAGGTAATAAATTAATAATAATCTAGGCTTATAACCTATAAGACCTTACAGGCTAAAAAAGCTAATAAGTAATACTAAATAAATATATAAAGAGGGGAAGGTTTTATAGCTACCTATATAGCTGAGGGGCGCCCTTATAGCTATAGCTTAAGCTATTATACAATGTAGCCTAAGTAGCTACAAGCTACCCCCCAATAGTTAAAATAGTAATAAAATTACTTATTATTATAAATAATTATACTTCTAGTTCTAAAATTCAATCTTATAATAATAGAAGACTTTATAGTAATAATCTATATAGGGAAAACCTTATCAAAACTAAAATTTAATACATATAGCTAAAAGTAACTACTAAAGTTATAAAATTAAAAACTTTTTTTAAACTTCTTAAAGATAGAATAAAATAAAGTACTAAAAGTTAGATATTTTATAACCTATTATTCTTCTATATCTTTTATAATAGATTTGAAATCCCTTTGAAATCTATATAACTACCTATAAGAAGAAAGATATAATATAAATATAACAATATTTATTTATAACCCTTATAATTAAAGCTATTAGTTTTTTAAATTAAACTTTAATAAAATTGTCCTAAAAGCTATAATCAATAGGTAGCTTTTAAATATTTGAAAAATAATTATCTAATTATCCTATAAACTATTATACTAGGTTAAAAACTTTAGAGACTATATATTGATTAGATAATATTTTAATATTAACATACTACTATAATACTAATTACTAGATATTTTAGAATATTATAATAATAAGATTATAAGGGTTTTAAAAGCTATTAGGTTATACTAAGAGTATCTATATTTATATAAGTATTATTTATATATTAGCTATATTTAATATATCAAGATTATTTGCTAATAAGAATAAGCTGAATCATACTATACCTATATAGAAATTATAAATTCACTTATATTAATAATAGAGAACTTTTATATTAGTAGTAGAAAGTCTTATCTTAAGAATAGATAGAGTTTAGTCTAAAGGATATGAAGGTTATAAATATTAAGGTTATAATAAATACTTAAATAGAATGCTTATAGTTAGTAATGATTAAATATCTTAAGATATTTGAATTATATATAGCTATAAGGGTGTAAAAATATAAGGTTGTTGTAGAAGGAGTTATCAGTTATTTATTATTAAGAAAGTTAATATGAAATAAGTATACTAGCTACTATAGCTATAAGAAGTTCAGCTTTAGATTAACTAGGGGCTAGTTATAGTAATTAATAGGAGAGTAGGAGGGCTAAAGTTATACTTTAGGGGGTAATATATCTACTAATAGTTATAGTAGAAAGCGAGCTATTAGCCCCTCCCCTAATATATACTCTTATATATATATCTATTAATATATAGACTAATACCTCTTTTTAATATCTTATAGAAAGTAGATTTATACTTATTAAATAAATAGGAATATCTATTTTATCTAATTAATATATAGTAATCCCCTCTTATACTCTCTCTTATATCCATCCTTCTTCTTTATATTTTATATTTTACTATTAACTATTAGAGTCTTCTCCTTTTAATCTTTTTTTTGGTAATAATACTTAGCTAAGTAGTAGTATATCTTGATATCTATTTAATTCTTCTTATTTTATTGAGTCAGTAATATTAATTAGTCTTTTTATATTATTAATATATAACGGAATACTTAGAGAAGTAAATACTTAGGGAATACTTAGGGATAGGGGTAATAGATAATAGTTTTATAATACTTTTAGCTTTAATATTATTTATTATAATGCTATAAACTTCCTAATTCTCTAGATATCCTTATAGAGTATTTGTTATAATTACTTATAGAATACTTAAAAAGAAATATTAGGGATACTTATAGTTATTTTATATTACTAGCTTCTTTATATTACTTCTTAAGATCTTTTTTCTTAAATAAAATAAGGTTTTTCTTTAAGATTCCTTTTTCTTATTAGTTATAGTTTAAACTCTAAGAGTTAGATTATAAGTTAGATATCTTTTATTTCTTAGGTTATTTTATTAGGAGAAGGTTTATTATATTACTATTATTATTAAGTTGATCTCTTCTTATTTTTCTATTTACTAAATATATATACGATATTAAAAGATAGTAGTAAGGAATAGTAATTTACTATAGATCTTTCTCTCTTATTTGTATGAATCTTATTATATTTATTATTATATTTTTATCTTAATAAGTTGGTATAAATCTAAATTATCAGTTTCTTATATAATAGATATGAATAATATTAAGTTAATAAGTTATTATAAGTTTGCTTTCTTTTTCTATTTTTACTATATAGATTTCTAGAGGTTATATTAATATTTTAAAGTAATATATAATTATAATAATTTCAAATTTATATATTTTTATTACATGGGTTTCTAGAGATTCTCTTAAGAAGTATTATAATCTTATTTCTTTAGATTATTCCTTATTAATCTATAGCTTAATAGTAGTAAATAGTACTAATAGTAATAAAATACTACTAATTAGTATTAATTTATAATTAGTTAATATTATAATTAATTCATTGCGTAAATAGTATATAACCAGTTATTTCTATTTATAATATCTATATCTAAGTTGTAATATAGATATATATATATATATATATATACTATATATTATAGAGATAAATCTATATAATAATTCCTTTACTCTTATTAGTCTAAACAAATAGGCTAACTACTTAGTTACTTATTACTATAGCTTTAGCTACTTTAATACTATATTTAACTTAATAACTATAAAGATCTTCTTATTTTAATATCAGTTGTATTAAAAGTCTTTAATCTATTTAAAGTCATATACCTCTTAGGACCCTTTAAAGGAAGCGATACTTAGTAGTTAGCTCTTACCTCTTATACCCCATAGATAATACTAAGGCTGAGGAACTATTTAAATAGAAGAAACCTTAAGTAGTAATAATATAGTTAGTTAATATATTTATTAATAAATAGGGAAGGTATAAGTCTATCTATTATAATTAATTCTTTAAAAGATTATAGTTATATAATACTAATACTAACTAACTAGTAATACTTATTACTAGCTATTAATAGTTACTAGCTATTAATAGCTAATAATAGGAGCTAATAGCTAGTAGTAGTTACTATATAGTTTATATAATTAAAAAGTAAATAGCTACTAGTTATACTTACTTACTATAGGATTCAAACCTACTATTCTTACTATCATAATAAGAACTAGCTAGATATTAAACTACTACGTCAAATAGGGTCTTATTTTAATATAAATATACTAACTCTATTTTATATTATTTAGCTATTATAAACTTAATACTATTAAAACCTCTATTCTTACTAATAAAGACCTTCTAATTATATAATTGAAAGATAAGTATAGTAATTAATCTTATTAGTTCTATATATAATAAACTAACTACTTTGACTATTTAGCTATTAATATTGGTCTAGATATTATTTACACTATAAGAAAATTATATTTAAACAAATACTAATTTCTTTCTTATTTATTAATATGTTATTTATAGTTAAGTCCATATATAGGGTGCAGAGCTTAGATACCATTCCAGGTACAGAGCAAAAGTAACCAAATATTATTAAACATTTCTAATTATAGTCTTATATTCAAAAGAATAGATCTTATAATACATCTAAGTCTTTATATTATAATAGATATTACTTTTATTAATAATAGACTATTATATATATCTACTAATAGCTATATTATCTACTTTATGAAACTGCCTTTTATTTAAAAGTCTAAGAAATAGATAATTATAACTCTAAATTCTATAGAAGCAGAATTTATTAGTCTAATATTAATATATCCTTTAAATAGATTTCATAATATATTAAATAACTACTAGATTAATAGATTGCTATATTTATAATCCTCTTTGCTAATAATATAAATATTTCAATAAATATTATAAATTCTCTAAATAAGATATATATATATAATATTTATATTTAATATAAATAGATTATTTAAAAAGTTAATAATAATAATATAATTACTCTATATCTTATTAAGAATATTAATATAATTATTAAAAGTATTATTAATATCCTAAATACTATTAAATATAAAGATTTTATTAAGCTACTAGGAATAATAAATAGTTTAAATTAAAAATTACTTCTAAAGAGATTACTAGTAATTAGATTAGTTAGTATCTAGTTGAATAGTATTCATATTATTAATCTTAAAAGTATTCTATTTTTAAAAACTCCTTATATTTAGAATTTCCAGCTAAAAACTAGTATTTCAAAGGTTTCAAGTTAGTTATAAATATTTGAACAAATTATAGGCCTAGTTTGAAGGGGAGAATTAAAAAGTAGGCCTATAGCTATATATATTATATATTATAAGTATTTATATTATATACCAGCTTAAGTACTATAGTCTAGAGGCTTACCTTCTTATCTTAATATCTCGAGGCTTTCTTTCTTAAGATATTACTAATAGTATTACTATTGCATCAGTTTACAACCTCATACCCTAAGGTTTCATATATTCTACTTTTTAATTACTATAAATTAGAATCATCTCATACTAAAAAATATTATATTCATAATAATGAGATGCTTATATAAACTAATAACATTAAAACTATCTATACTTTTATTTAAAATAATAAAGTAAAAGATAGATTTTACTTTATACTATAAGATGACTATTATTGGAAACACTATGTCCAATATTATTATTACTAAAAAGAAGAATAATAAATACTTTTATTATAAGAAGAATTATTTAGTATTAAAATACTAAACTACTTACCCTTATCTTATCCCTATCAATAACAAGCTTAATAAATAACTATTAGTATATATTGCGAAGTATATATATAGTAAGGATTATATTAGGATATAAAGTTCTACTTTATCTTTATTAATATTTATTAAAAAATACTATAAGTGTACTTAGTAGGTTTATTATTAGAAGTTTTACTATTTAGAAGTTATTAATAATACTCAAGGTAATAAATACTTTAATTAACAATAAAGTTATTATAAGCTTAGATATTATAGTTAACTTAAGTTACTCTAGCTTAGTCTTTAATAATTTGACTTTCTTTATATTATATAATATTTATAATAACTTCTAACTTCTTCACTATTATTAATAGTAAGTTAATAAGATTAGAAAGTATGAATACTATTCTCTTTTAAATAGAAGATCTTATTAACCCTTCTAAGACTATTGATAAAGCTATTAAAGAGGTTAAAAATAGATTTCTCAGTTTTATTAATCTATTTCATTTGAATAGATTTTAAAAAGATTATATTAAATATAATTATTATACTACAAGTTTTATTAATACTTAATCTTATTCAAATTTTATTAAGTTCTACAAAGTAAGGAATATCTATATAATAAATATATTTAATAATACTACTATTCTTATAAATACTATTCTCAATTTAACTAGAGTTAAAATAAAGGCTTATTTTATACTTAAGATAAGATACTAATATTTCATTTATATTCATCTATTATTAGTTATTAAGGCTTGCTGCTATATAAGTATATAATTCACTTAAGAGGAAACTAACTCTTTTTACTATCAAGTATATTGATTCGCTGAATCTATAGAAATCATTAGCTGAAATATCTTTCTTATTTAGATAAAGAAAGTGATTTATCTCAACTTTGTTGAAATGAAGTTATTATTAATAATAAATAAGAAATACATCTTTTATTTTTTAATTACTATAGCAGTTAGTACTAATTCATTTGATTTAATACTTATTATTATAATAATATAGTTAAGGTTACTAAGAAGTTTAATAATACTTTTATTAATATAACTATATTAACTATAAAGTTATAACTTTGTAACAATATTTAAGAAGTTGAGAAAGTATTTAGAGATTCTTATTTTATAGATACTAAGCTTAGCCTAATTACTATTTATATATTATTAATACATAGACCAATTGAATAAACTAATTAGACTATCAATAAGGTAGCTTATACTATACTAATTAATAACAGTCTATTTCAAGACTTCTAGGACTATATTTTTAATATTACTAGTTAGACTTTAACTTCTTATTATAAATTCATAAGGAAATACTTAGGTTTTATAATATTATAATAAAAGGATTGAATTTGACTAAGAATTATAAGTTTCTTATAAGGATATAACTAAAAGCCTTAACTAGAAAAAGTTCGGATATATAAATAGGATCTATATTACTATATAGACTATTATTTAAAAGATCTAAATTATAATCTCTTAATTAAAAACTCTTTCTAATATTTTAATAGTTATAATTAGCTAGTTACTAGATATACTATATAGTCTTATTAATATATCTTTTTAAATATCGCCGCTTCTAAAAACTTTAATCCTTAAAGCTATAGTTATATACTTTTTAATATTTATTATAAGCCTATATATTATTACTAACTATTTATTATATAAAATACTCCCTTAATGCTAATAATTATTCTACTATGACACTATTATTTATTAAAACGATTTTTATAGTCTGAATAATAGAACTGATTTTTATTATTATTATTCTTAGGTTCTTATTTATTCCTTTTATTATTTATAAATTTATTTATTATTATCCTAATGATATATTAATACTTTTAGTCTTTATAGTATTTTCCTAGAAGGAATAGTTTTTTTAAATTCTATTATAATCCCCTATATTATTTTGCTCTATATTTAATAAATATTATCTACTGCTTCTATATATATCTTATTATCTTTTAATTTTTTATTTATATTATCTTTAACTTTCTAATACCCCTTTATATTATCTTATTAATTATTCTTAACTTATTATTCTTTCTCTTTTCTTTTTCTTTTTCTTCTTTATTATCTATATACTATATATTATATAATAATATCCTATATTACTATTATTACTACTATTTTCTGAAAACTTACTTATAATAATAAAGAAGTTCTTAATAGGGGTTTCTTATATATTTAAAGCTTAGTAACTATTTACTCTATTTTAACTATATATTCTTACTTTATTTTAATATAGAAAAGTTACTCTATATTGACAATAATTATATATTAAAGTATTTCTTTAATAAAAACATAAATAGAAATATTATAATATAAGTTGTTCTTTTACTATATATTTATTATTTTTATTAAGTTTTATTATTTAGGTTTTATTTAAATTATATAGTTCTATTTAGATAATTTAGAATTAGACTATTATTTATCACTAAATACTTAAGTAAAAAATTTTAACTTCTAAGTATAAAGATAAATTACTCTATATTCTAACTAAAGTCTTAGTAAAATAGTAATATATAAGTAATATGATTTATAATTTCCCTATTAATATATAGAAGAAGAAGTTTAATTTAGGATATTTTTTCTTCTAAGAGATATTAGCTATTTATAAGTATTTAAATATTATATACCTTATTACTATCAGCTTAGTAAATACTTACCTTATTTTTACTATTAATTAATTAGATAGTTAAATATCTTAGGATTTAAAGAAGAAGTATTTTACTAATTATCTACTATATAGTTTATTTATCTTTATAATAATAGCTTTATTATTACTTTAGAAAAGTAATTTATTTACTCTTTTAATATACCTTATTATACTTTAGTATTTAAAAGTACTTAAATTCTTATTATTATAGAATTTTTCTAATTTAATAATAATGTCTACTATCATTTTACTAATTATTCTCAAAATAATATACCTAAATATCTTATTATTATTATGAATAATTACTTTATTCCTTATAAGTCCAATATTGTTATATTTTATAATATATATACTTCTAATTTATTCTTATTTATTATTAGTAAAAATATAAATAGTAAGAATAATTAGGATAATAATAATAATAAGAATAGAAGGTTTAAAGTTTTAGAGATCTTTTTATAGCTTCCTTATTATACTAATAGTAATAATAATATTACTATACTTATTATAAGTAATTATATTTCTTCTATTAAAATCTACTTAATAAATATTTAGTATTATTTTACTCTTAATAGTACTATCCTACTTAGTATTAAAAGAAAGTTTATAAATAATAGTATTTAAGTAGAAAGACTTCTTATTAAGAAGTATAAGATTTATTCTAACATTATTCTATCTACTCTTATAGCTTCTATATCTAGTAATTATTAATCTACTACTAAAAAGTCTATTACTCTTAAAGCTATTATTCTTAAGAAAGTTATTCTAATAAAGAAGACTATATTTATTAAAAAAGCTCTTATTACTAAGTAGGTTACTATATCTTTAGTATTTATTATATTTATAGTGTTTGTTATACTTATAGTAACTGTTGTTTTTATGATACTTGTTATTCCTATAATACCTATTATTCCTACTATACTTATGAAGAAAGGTTCGAAATACCCTTATAAGAATATATTTAAGTTTTAAGTATAAAGATTGTATTATTTATATATATTAGCTGAGTTATTACTAAAATATTCTAGTTTTTTCTAGTTTGGGGATATACTTTTTAGTATAATATTTAAGTTGTTTAAATAGTTAATATCATTATTTATCCCCTTTTTCTTTCAAATATTATTATTAAATACTTAATATTAATATTATACTGATTATCTTATTTCTTACAATATTAAATTATCTATGTTTTAAATTTCTATATAACCTTTTATATATTACTTAGGTTAACTATAGTTTCGTATATATTATATTCTATGAATTATTTAGTTAATTTTATAAAGAAATATTTATTATTTCTATTTCCTTGTTTCTTTATAATTTCTTCTATTTCTTATTCTATAGAGTTATCTTCTAATTCAAAAAAATAGCTTAGCTATCAATATTCTTTTATTACTCTATCTATAGTTTGAATAAAGAAATAGGGAAAATATTATATATCTAATAATATTATTCTAGTAGATATACTCTATATATTTATTTTTCTATCCTTTCTATTATTCAAACTCTGATATACCTTAATACTAACTTCTTATATCTAAATTTAAGATTCTTTATTGATAACTTAATACCTACTCTCTAATTTAATATATATATATATATAGTTAATATTTTAAGTTATAAATTTTTACCTAACTTCTAACTACTATTTATTAATCTTCTACTATTTAGTAATATATTTAGTTAATATAAATAACTTATTTTATTATATTTTATACTATTAGGTCTTTTTCTATTATATATTTAACTATTTTTAAGTAGAACCTATATAGTTTTTCTATTAGTAAGTACTTAGTAGTATTATATCTATTATTATTATATATAAATATAGTTTCCCTTAATTATACTATCTAAATAATAAGTAAAGTA
>QAPF01001240.1:0-11815 GCA_004367935.1 Colletotrichum sidae | reverse complement strand
TATAATAAGCTAATTATTATATTCTAATTAAAACTCTTTAGATAGTTATTATATTAAAGTTAAATAAATAATATAATATTTTAATAAGATAAAAAATCTTTATTTTAAATTTACTTATAAGGTTAGAAATCTATTTAATAACTTTATAATTACTATAGATATTAGTTTTATAAACAATAGTAATAATTAAAAGAATTCTTAAGTATATATTATGTATTTCTTTAGAAGCCTAATACTATAGCAAATTAATAAATAAGATATTATTACTATTTTAATAACTAAAGTAGAACCTTTAGTACTATTTTAAGTTACTTAAGAGGCTATTTTTACTACTTGTCTTATTACTATACTCTAAATAGACTTTATAATAAATATATTTAATAGAAATAAGATATATAAACTTAGGAGGAGCTAATAGCTCGCTTTCTACTGTGACTATTAGTAGATATATTACCCTCTAAAGTATAACTTTAGCCTTCCTACCACCCTACTAACTATTATAACTAGCTTGTAATTAATCTAGAGTTAAACTCCTTATAACTATAATTAATATACTTACCTTATATTAACTTTTTATAGATAGTAAATAACTAATAACCTTTTCTATAACAACCTTACGCCTTTATACTTTTATAGCTATATATAATTTAAATATCTCGAGATATTTAATTACTACTAATTATAAGTATTCTATTTGAATATTTATTATAACTTTAATATTCATAACCTTAATATTCCTACTAAGCCCTACTTACCCTTAAGATAATACTTTATACTATTAATATAAAAGTTCTCTAATACTAATATAAGTTAACTTATAATCTCTATATAAGTATAATAGGATTCAACCTACTCTTATTAGTAAATAATCTTAATATATTAAATATAGCTAATATATAAATAATACTTATATAAATATAAATACTCCTAATATAGCTTGATAGTCTTTAAAACTCCTATAATTATATTATTATAATATTCTAAGGTATCTAGTAATTAATATGATAATAGTATATTAATATAAGGATATTATCTAATTCATAAATAGTTTCTAAATTCTTTAGCTTCATATAGTAGTTTATAGGATAGTTAGATAATTATTTTTTAAATATTTATAAATTGCTTATCAATTATAGCTTTTTGAATAATATTATTGAAATTTAATTTAATAAACTAATAGTTTTAATCATAGGGGTTATAGGTGAATATTGCTATATTTATTTTATACTTCTTCTCTTATAAATAACTATATAGATTTGAAGGGGATTTTAAATTTATTATAAAAGTATAGATATAGAAAAATAATAGGTTATAGAATGCCTAGCTTTTAGTATCCTATTTTATCTCATCTTCAAGAGGTTTGAAAAGATTCTCAACTTGATAACCTTAGTAGTTATTTTTAGTTATATATATTAAGCCCTAGTTTTAATAAGGTTCTTTTTATATAAAGTATTATTATAAGGTCTTTTACTAGTATAGAGTTGAATATTAGAATAAGGAATATAATTATCTATAATAATAGGTAATTATACTATTATTTTAACTATTTGTAAGCTAGTATTAGTATGAATGCTATTATTAAGTAAACTTTATAGTTAACTCTATATATAAAGTAAAGAGCTTAGATACTATTCTACATATAAAGTAAAAGTAATTAAATAAGATATATAAGCCTTACCTTACTATTGAAATCTAATATAATAACTAGTAAATAATATAACTTAGAACTACTAAAATAGTATAATTATATATACAATTATAATATATAGATATTTATAACTACTAGTTATAATGAGAGACCTTATAAGGGCGTTTTAAGATTAAATATATATTTTTAGGAGACCTATTAAGCTCTAGCTATACTATCTCTTATATCTTTATAGCTTTAAAGCTTTTATAACCTTAAAGCCTTTTTAGCCTTAAAGCCTTTATAGCTAACTATAAGGTATTAGTAGTAATAACTTTCTAGTATTCCTTTTTTAGTTAAGACTTAGGAGTCCCTCCCAAACTTTATGTCTAACTTCTTAATACTAGTAATCCTAGTTACTATTAATTTCTTAGATATGTTCTAATTATAACTATATTTTAATAACCTAAAGTTCCCATATAGAGCTATTAGTCTTCTTTAACTATAGAGATACTAGAAGGGTTTCTTCCTCACTTCTAGCTATAGGAACTTTATATCTACTATAGTTATAGTATACTACCTGCTTTCTATATTACTAAAGGGGCCCCTAGTACCCCTAGTATTTATAACTATATATTGCTATATGATATATACCCCTAAATACCTTCATACTACTTAAAATAGCTGCCTTGAAGTAGCTACCTTAAAAACCTCAAAACTTCTACTTATCTAGTACCCCTCTACTAGTCTTATTACTATAGTTTTATAAAGACTATATATACTGAAATCTATCTTACTAAATAGGTACTAGTATTTCTCTAGTTGTCTGTATGTATACTAGTGCCCCTCTGGTTATTTCTTATAGTAGCCTCTTATATAGTAGTCTTATTATAATAACCTTATTAATACTATATATTGAAATCCCTATATCTATATATACCCTAGTACCCCCTTTTATAAGCTTTTAGTCTATTGATAGATATTACTAGCTTCTAATATAGTAGTCTTATTCATACTATATATATTGAAATCTTAAAGCCTTTTACTTCACATAGAGAATATTTAGCATCTAGCTAGAACCTACACTTTAACCCACCCTATACTAACTATTATAACTATAATTACTTTAAATCTTCAAATTATAATAATATTATATTAATAGTATATTAATAGTATATAATAGTATAATATTTCTAACTTTAGGTTATCTTATCTAATAATACTATCTTAAGCCTTTTTAACTATTAACTAATAACTACTATAGATTTCAATATATATATCTTTTTAAATATCTAATAAGCTATTTCTAATATATATTTGAAGTATTTAGAATTATTACTAAGTATCTTACTTTTAAATACTAGATTCTTTTTTATTCTTTCAATTTTATACTTCTTAGTTATACTAATAGCTTTATCTACTAGGAATATTTTAAAGTTAAACTTAGCTATAACTACTTTAAAAAAACTAGAGAAAATAGTAAAATTATTTTTATTTTTAAAGTTAAACTTAGCTATAACTACTTTAAAAAAACTAGAGAAAATAGTAAAATTATTTTTATATAATACTAGCTTATTTAAATTCTTATAAAAGTAGTTATAATCCTTATAGTTATTAATAGTCTTAATAAGATTGATATTTATATTAAAGTTATAAGGATTAAGTATAATAATAGTATTCTTATTATTATTATTATTATTATTAGTAGTAGTAGTAGTAGTAGTATTATAAGATGAAGAGAGGGCTAGTCTATAGTAGTCTATTACTCTCTTTTATCTATAAGGCTAGTATTATTAAAATATACTAGTAGCATTCCAGCTGGTATAAGTTAATATTATAAGTATTACTATAATAAGTTTAATACATTGAAGCTACCACTAAGACTATTATATAGTCTATACTAGTAAGTTTATATACCTAGTTATTACTCTATTACTTTATATTACCTATATATATATGATTTCTAGGTTGAGGCTAGGTCTAAACTAAATATTATACCACTGGGTCCTTTTTACTATATTTACCTATAGAGATATATATAGGCTATAGTATGTTACTAAGTTTTATTTTATTATAGAGATTTAATATTAAGTATTATATAAGGCTACCTACTAAGTAGGGGGCTAAACATATAATATACCATATTGAAATCTTATTATTTATAATACCAATACTATACTAATACTATACTAATATCTTTCTAATATACCTCTCTTAAAATAGCCTTATCTTAACCTTATATAGTAACCTTATTAATACTATATATATTGAAATCTTATTATCTACTACTCTAATACTATACTAGTACTTTTTTCATATACTTTTCTTATAATAGCCTTATTCTAACCTTATAGAGTAGCCTTATTAATACTATATATATCGAAATCTTATTATCTACTACTCTAGTATTATACTAGTACCTTTTTAATATACCTTTTATAATAACCTTAATACTATAGCCTTTTGTAATAACCTTATAGTAGTTATATATTAAAATCTCTATATCTATCACCTTGGTATTATACTAATATCTCTCTTAGAATAACTTTAATAATACTATATATGCTAAACCCTGAAACTACTACTATTATAGCACTAGTACCCCCTATATAACCTACTAATTAGAAACCTAAAGATAAACAGAGATTTAAATATATTAGAAATAATTCAGTAACTAAGTGATAGATTTATATAGGGGGGTAAATATAAGTATAAGGTTATTAATACATTCAGATCTGACTCCTTAAACTAAGATCCCAGCTATTATAGCCTAAATATCTCTCTTTATATATAACTAAACAGTAGCCCAGCTGGGGGCTAGCTGAGGGCTACTGGTGCGCCTTGGTACTAACTACTATAAGTAAATTAATAATTTCAAAGGAATCATAAAGTAATTATATTTCAAAGTCTCATGTGAAATATATAATGAGTTAGGCTATAGTATAACTACTTATTATTAGAATAAATTCTATATATTCTATTAGAACTGACGTTATCTTATAAAAGTCTACTATAATTACCTAACCCTGAAGGCTTAATATTAAAGGGTTTCTAAAACTATATTAAACCTAGAGTTAAGAGATTATAATATAATAAAAATACCTTAGAAGATCAATAGCCTATTAGTAAGTATATATTAATACTTTAATAGTCTAATTAATTATAAGAAGTCTTATATATCTAATTAGTATTAAAATACTTTTTAACAAACCTTATATATAAAAAGGAATTAGATATTTTAGGTTTTATTCTAAAGATTCTAGTTAATATATTAGTTTTATTAGTTAATATATTAAAGTTTTGCTAATAAGTAAGAGACTTTATAGATTAATAAACCTATAGAAAGTCTTATTAATTTAATATAATAATAGTATAGTATATTATATATTTAGCCCCCTATTTAGTAGGTAGTTTTATATAACGCTTAGTATTAAATCTCTATAATAAAAAAAACCTAGTAATATATTATAGCTTATATATATCTCTATAAGTAAATATAGTAAAAAGAACCTAGTAGTATAATATTTAGTTTAGACCTAGCTTTAACTTAGAAATTAGTATAAACTATATAATAATTTCTATAGTAGTAGCTTTAAAGTATTGAACTGACTATAATAGTACTTATAATGTTAACTTATACTAGCTAGCTACTAATAATACTACTAGTACATCTTAATAATACTAACCTTATAGATAAAAGAGAGCAATAGATTACTATAGACTAGCCCTCTCTTTATCTTATAATAATACTACTACTAATAATAATAATAATAATAATAATAATAATAATAAGAATACTATCACTATACTTAACCCCTATAACCTTAATATGAATATTAATCTTATTAAAGCTATCGATAACTGTGAGGACTACAGCTGCTTTTATAAGGATCTAAATAAGCTAGTATTATATAAGGGCGACTTCATTACCCTCTCCAGCCCTCTCAAAGTGGCTGTAGCTAAGTTCGGCCTCGAAATACTTAATATAATAATAAGAGCCTTATATGTTAATATATATAGGATAAGTCTTATCTATCAATATATATAAGAAGAATTCTTCATTTCACAACCTTTATTTTTTTATTTAACTATTATTTAATTAATCAAATTGCCTAATAGTTAGTAAATAGTTAGTAAAGCTATTAAAATAGCTATATAGTATTTATAGGCTTTAAGGCCTAAAGCTTCTAAAGGGGGGAATAGTTATAAAAATATATCTTATAGTTTATATAGAGAACTAGGATAGCTAGAATCAGATTATTATATAGATATGAATTATATAATAAAGTAGCCTAAGGCTATTATAATATAAAAGCCTTCTTATAGCTACTATTAATTAGCCTTCTAAGTTGAAGTCTTATAACTTGTAGAGACCTACCTTTTACTATTAATCCTTCTCTTGCCACAAAAATCTTATAAATATTTAACTAGTTTATATTCTGAATAATATATCTAAAATAATGTTAATACTTCTAGTAATATAATAATATTCTAATTAAAATTATAAAACATATTTAACTACTAAACCGAAGTATAAATTGACTCTTCTTCTATTTATAGTACAAAGAATTATTTAGACTATAATACCTAGTATAGAAAGATAGTCTATTAATATAATTAAAAGTACTTTCTTAGCTAATTAAATTGATATCCTAGTTTTCAAATAATTTAAACTAGATATATAACTTCTAATTCTATTAACTAGTATACAATTTTAATATTTATTATTACCTAATTAATATGAAGAGTTAAATAAACTAAAATATGTAGTATTCATTTTCTAACTTTCTCATTATTTTCTTTATCTTTTATATAGAAAAGAAAGTATTATACCTATATTTTTAAGAAATATTAATTTAAATAAATAGTATTTACTTTAGAATATAGTAAATTAAAGTAGTCTTAGGAATAAATAGTATTTTAATATTTTCAATACTATCTTTTTCCTCTTAGATTATATTAAATATTATTTTAGAATAGTAATATTTATGTTTTTAACTAGTGGTAATTCTTTATTTATATTTTTAAATTAATATTTTTATTTTCCTATCTAAGAAGAATTTCATTCTAGAAATATATTTCAGAATAAAATATTATTAGTATTGTTACGAAGTAGTATATACTATATATATAGCTAAACGCTGCTCTATAGCTATAATCTATAAGTTTAAAATACCCCTTAGATTAAGTATCCTATATATATTAAAATCAAGTATTTTTCAAGTATTTTTACTTCCTTATATATATTCCCTATAGCTTGTATACCTTCGTAATAGTTATAAGCCTTATTTCTAGACAACTTCGTCCCCCCTTTATATTACTAATTGAACTATGTAATACTGTCTATGTGAGATATTTCTTATAGCGTGAGGTGTGGCCTTTAAAGAGCCTTTTTATTAGCCTTCTTGAGGGGCTTTGTGCTGTCTTCTTTTTTCTTAAGGTAATACTTTACGTCTCGCCTCGCCCCTTTTGAGGCGCTTTCGCCTCGTCACGTCTCCTTAGGGGGTAGCATTCTTATGCCATCTCCCCTCCTCTTGAGGTAATGCCTTATGCTGTTGCCTTATCTCCTCTTGAGGTATTCTCATCTTGTTTCCTCTTAAGGTAATGTTTTATGTTGTTGCCTTGTCTCTTCTTGAGGTATTTTCGCCTTGTCTCCTCTTGAGGTACTACCTTATGCCGTTGTCTTAAGGCGCATTTACCTTACTTCTTCTCCTTAGGGGGTAGTATTCTGTTAGGAATAACGCGCTCGAGGGGCAGAGTTTGCACTAGTTAAACCTCAGGCGCTAGTACTATTTCTACAAATTTCACCCTACTTAAACCGCTTAAAATAAAGCTTTATATAGTATATATAGCTATATATAGTTATATATAATATATAATTCCGGCTTATAAGTCTACCTATACTAATAGGATTTTAATACTAGCTATAAGTATTATTTAAGTTATAGAGAAAAAGTAGCAATTTAAAAAGACTATATCTATAGTAAATAAATAGTCTCTCTAGTATTAAGTATTTATAAATTATATCAACTATTTTACTCTATAGTATAAATTAAAATTTCTTAATTTTAAATATATTATAAATAATCAATTTGTTATTAAAATTCAAATTCTGTTTAGACAATCTTTTATTTAAGTATACAAAGAACTATATCTTAAAATATCTAGTAGTTATATTCTATACTTAGGAATTAGCAAGATATAGGATAATCTTATCTACAAAGTTTTAATACAAATAGACTTATAACCTGTAGTTATATACTAGATTTTACTACCGAATTATATATAATAAATATGAATTTTATAATACTAAAAAGCTACTAGGTAAAAAACATATATTATAATTTAATATTTTTTAAATATTAAAATATCTATTAAAAATACTTCTTTTTTAATCTTTAAGAGAGCTAATTAATAGCTTACTTAATATAACGTCTTTTAAATAGAAATTAAAACTTATAATTTATAAGAATATTTTAACTTTAAAATAACTATTTACTAAAGCTTCTTTTTAGAGTTTTTTTAATAGTTATTCTTAAGTAACTTTCTAAAAACTAAGTAGTATTAATAAGTTTTTAAAATATCTAAATTAGGTATTCTTAGGGGTTTTATTTCTATAGAAGTAAATTCTAAAAAAGATTAATAATTCTTTATATATATTACTAAAGAGATTCATATATAGAATATTATAGATCTTATAGAGAAAAATCTTAAAACTTATATAGTTTTCTATAGTTTCTTTATTTTAAAAACTTAAGAATACTAATATAAATAGTTAAACTAGATTTATATAATAATTTAGATTTTTAAATATATAACCAAAATATTTTAATATTAGTATTATTATATAGAAGAAGATATAGTAGTATAAATTATTAATTTCTATAAATACTTTCATATTATAAATAACTCATACTTCTAAAATACTATTTTAATATATTATAAGATATTTTAATCCTCTAGACTTAAGTATCTTATTATAAAGATAATAATTAAAATATAGTTTTAGAAGTAGTAAGATATTATATATAAGGTTTAAATAATTAATTATACTTCTCTTATTATTAGAATTTTTTTAATATATAATCTTATAATATTACTAGCTTTCTTACTAATTAAGTCTTATATATAAGATTATATATCTATAATTTAAAACTACTTAAACTTTATACTTCTAGATAAAGTTATTTTAATTATTATAGAAATAATATAATATCTCTTAAAAAACTTATATACTAAGATTAACTATAGTATTTTTAATACTATAGTAGAAGTTCTAATTATTACTTTAAATATTTAAAATAATAAGAAATACTTTTAGAATTCAAATAAGTTTTTATATTTCCTAAGATATAAGCTAAACCATACTTTAATATATTATTACTATATATATTTTTAGTTAACTTATAAGGGTTAAATATTAAATATTTCTACTAAGAAGAGGATTGAATGATTATTAATTTTAAATTTAGATTTCTTAATAAAAATTTAGAACTTTGGATAATAATTATTATATAACTAGCCTTCTAACTGAAATAATTATAATATTATATAGTAAATATATTATAAAGAGGAACTTTAGTAATACTTAATCTAAGATTTATTTATCTTTAATTTAAGTATTTTAATTTATTTCTTATAAGATATAGAGTATTTTATAGTTTTTAAGAGATTTTTATAAGAGACTATATTTAGTATAATATAAAGTTTATATTTATTAAAAACTATAGAGATACTAAGATCTTCATTATAATTAGTAAAAATAAAGGGGTTAAGTTATATTCATATAATATTATTTTCTATATTATTTCAACTATAAACCTTATCTCTTTTTAATAATTATAACAATAAGGCTATTAATAAGATATTAGGCTAAATTACCTATTTTAACTATAGAGGAGTAATTACTCTAATATTATAACTATTAATCTTTAATATAATTAGTAAGTCCTTAGATACTATATAATTTATAGAAAATAAATTATTTTAATAGTGTAATTTATGTAATTCAAGCCTATTTGTAGATATTATTATTACTGATAGTATATTATAAATATTATTTAAAGACTTTTAAAAAGTAATAAATATCTTCAATACTAATAGTTAGAATATTCTGATAGAGAACTTCTTAATTATTTCATCTTAGTTATATAAGATATTAATATTATTAATAGCTATTTAAAGTATAATAAATATTAGTTTACTTTAGGAATATATTAGACTTATAATATTAATAAGGTAAAATATAAGATCTGCTATATAAAGTATAAAAATGCCTTATATACTACTTTTAAGGAATATATTACTTTCAACTTCTACTTTTATTATTAGAGCTATAGAAGCTATATTTTAACTCTAATATTTATAGATAAAGCTACTAATTACTCTTAGGATTTATATCTTATTAATTATATTAAAATTATTATTATAAGAGTATTTAAGAGCTTTATTATACTTTTTAAATATTAATATAGTACTGATATTAAGGTTTTTAAGTATAATTATAAGGTCCCTAAGTATAGGAATCTGAAATGTAATTTAATTTCTTAAGATATATACTTTAAGTTATCTATTTTATATATTTAGAGTTATAATAGAAGTATTAAGTATATTAGAATAATTATCAGAATATATATAAGAGTTATAAAATATAAAAGCTAACTATTATATAAATTCTAACTTAGAATTATATAAATAGTAGTATTTACTTATAACTAAATACTAATCTACTTCTTAGACTAATAAATACTATATTAGAGATTTTATAAAACTACTTAAAAAGATAATATTATAAGATTAGACTTAACTTACTTCTATACTTATAACTATAAATATAAAACTTAAAGATAACTATTTAATATATTTTAAAAATTATATATTTATTAACCTTTTAAATAGCTCTATTATTACTAATTAATATTAAGTATAAACCTTATTGTAAAATAAAGTTATAATAACTCATAATATCTCTTTTAATCAAACTCTTTTTTTGAAAAGGATTTAACTTCTCAATAAAATAATTTTAAATAATTTAATTCTGATATAATATCTTGTTAATTACAAGAGTAAATAACTATAGTAGAATTATTTAAAGTTAATTTAACTACTTACTTAAATCTTAATAAAAAGATTAATAAAATACTTTATATTAAAATAAAAATAGTTATAGTAATTTGAAGTCTTATATCTATATAATAGTTATTTTAAAACCTTATAAAGTATTATTAAAAACTATGAAATCTATATTAATAATCCCTCTAGATTTACCTATTATATTCTTTTATAATTTTATTTATATAGATAAGATTATAGAAAAATAAGGAATTTAGATATTTTAAGAAAAAGTTAAATATAAGAGATAGATAAGATATTATATTAGAATAACTCGGAAATCTTTATTTAAAAGTACTTTTTTAACTAATACTTTTTAATTATTTTAAAATACTTTAAAATACTTCTATTTATAACTATAGAATAATATAAATAATCAATTAAAAGGAGTCTTAGGAGTTTAACTTTTTAAAAAACTCCAAGATAAAAATATTATAACTTCTAATAATAAACTTTAACTATAAGGCGAATTAGATATTAAAAAATATTTAAAATATAAAAAAGTAAAAACTCTTATTCTAAGAGTTTTATAATAGAAATTATTATTATTACTTATATTTCTTAGGAGTTTAACTTTTTAAAAAACTCCAAGATAAAAATATTATAACTTCTAATAATAAACTTTAACTATAAGGCGAATTAGATATTAAAAAATATCTAAAATATAGAAGAATAGAAGCCTTTATTCTAGGAGTTTTAGAATAGAAATTATTACTATTATTTATATCTTACTTAATAATATTTATTTATCTATATATTAAAGCTATAATAATAACTAAATAGATTTATCTTAAGAGTTACATTAAATTATACTTTTAAAATAGATTAATAGGACTTTTATAAGAAGTTTAAAAATTTTAAAATATTACTAGGTTTATATTTATAAGTTTAATAAGTATAGATATCTCTTAAAAATTAAAGTTTAACTAGTTATCTATAGAGATTAATAATTATAAGATAACTACGAAACCTATATAACTACTCTAATAAGTATATTATTTCAAACCCTTATAGTAATTACTAATTACTTTAATCTTAAGTTATTTTAATATAATATAATTAATACTTTTATACATA
>QAPF01001239.1:0-11781 GCA_004367935.1 Colletotrichum sidae | reverse complement strand
TATATATATATATATATATATATATATAAATACCTTTTTCTATAGAAATAAAAGCCTTCTTTATATTAAAAATATAAGCTTACTCTTAATATTCTAATAGTAATTAACTAAGATTAATCTTCTTTTTATTTAGATTTCTTATAGATTATTATTAAATAGCTTATTATTCTCCTTCTATTAATACTATTATAGTTAAAATTACTAATATATACTTAGATTACCTCTTAGCCTTATTTTTTATTTCTTCTCTATATATTAATTTAAAGTTAATAGTAGCTCAAAATAGGTTTAACTTAGAGTTTTCTATTCTAAATTAGACTTTATCTTTCTTCCCTAAGGGATCCCTAGGATTATATTACATTTGCTAATATTACTTATTTAGAATATATAAGACTTCATCTATATTATATTAAAACTATTTATAATCTTTCTAATTATAGTTTATATTTTATATTTAAATACTACTTCTTTTAGAAGTTTAATGTTTTTAACTTTAAGCTAACTTCTATAAGTTTAATATTATATAGTATCTTTTAATTTAGAATATTCTTATTAGTCTTTAAATTGATAAGTACTTTTTTCTTCTTCTAACTTCTCTCTATATAGATTAATACTTTCGTTTTAAAGTATTAATAGAATTTTGAATCTTATAAGATATAAATATTATTAGCTTCTATTCTCAAGATATTATAAGGATTTTTAATATACTTAGGTTTTTTAGAAATATAATAAGTATTCTTATTATATTAGTATAATATATAGTTTATATTTTTATAGTTATAATATTTAAATAGTTTTTAAAGAGTAGTTATTGAAAACTATAGGGTTCTTTCTTATTTAATTTTAAGTAAAAGAGTAATTATAAAGAATAGTTCTTTTAACTAGCTCTCCCTATTTATCTCCTAAATTAGAATAATTACTTATATAACTAATAGTTTATAGTTCTTCTATTCTAGTATTCTAAATATAGGTTTTATTAGGATAGATCTACTTAGGGATTATTTAACTATTTCTATCCTTTTAACTATATAATTTAATTCATAATATATAGTTAATAAGCTCCTATTTTTAATTATACATTTTAATTCAAATAATAAGTAGGTAATAATATTGATAACCTGGAGTTTTTCTAGTTAGATATTAAAATATTCTATTTTAAAAGACTTATATATATTAATAAACTATTAATAGGATTAATTAACTTTCTAGTGAATTATATCTAATTTAACTACTATTATAATAATTTAAATATTATTGTTATTTATATTGAACTTTAATTATTCTTTTTTTGCTATTTAGATAATATATTTCATATTATCATTATAAGTAATAGTAACTTATTTAATCTATTAATAGGATGTAATACTCTCTAGATATAAGCCTATATATTAGACTTTATTTTTATTTATAGTTAAATTATCTTCTATTAAGTTGAATTATTTCTATAGTTTAAATAAGAAGTTATTAAGGTCTAACTAGTTCTTTTTTTAATACTTAATAAGAGCTAACTATTTAATTAAAAGGTTTTTTATTATCTCTTAGGATTAAATATAAAAGTAGAAGATCTTCTAATATTCTTTTCTTTTAGGTTATTTCTCTTATATAATACTACTAATGTTTCTAATTTCTACTTCTTTTTTAACTTTTTTACTTCTTTTTTAATTAATTAGTTTAAATTAGTTTTAGAAAGATTACTATTATTCTAAAGGAATAACTATTCTTCTAATTTATTAATACTACTATTAGTAGTTATAAGAGTTAGTTCTCCTATTAAGCTAGATTTAAACTTTTAAGTTATTTAAGTAATAGGTTTCTAATATAATACTATTATAATCCTACTAATTAGTATACTTAAAGATAAGTAGAAGTTTGAATATATTAGACTGGGTTTATACTAAGTAATAAGATCTCTTAATAGATATATATCATATTATATAATTATTCAAACTTAGCTTTCCTCTTATTTAATTATAACTTTATATTTATATTTAAACTTCGTATTACTAGAATATCTATTGTTCTAGTAGTTGAAGCTAGTATATAGGGGCTCTAGTAGCCTCTTAGTACCCCTCTTTTCTATAGTAGCCTAATATAAGATTATATATAGTATATATTACCCTCTAGATAAACTAATAATAATATATAAATATATATTCTAATCTTATCTTAATCCTTATTAGAAAGAATAGTTCAATTTAAGAGAAATATAAACTTAAGGAGATATTAATTATGAAGAATACCTTAAAGTGAAAATATAACTATAATATATTAATAAAAAGAAAGGTGATAATATTTTAATATAAGAACTTTAGAGAGTTTTATTAATAGTAGAACTACATTATAATTTGAATTATAATATTAAGATATTAGAAGGAATAATAGATTAATATTAATCAACTAATAATAAAAAGTTATATAAATTATAAACTAAGTAATATCATAGCTCCTAAGAGATATGTATAACTAGCTATGAGACTTACTTTTTAAATACTAAGTAAATAAATTAAATAGAAAATAGAATTATCTTACTTATTTACATATTCCTAGTATTCTGTTCTTCTTTTATATTATCTTATTCTTCTTCTTCTCCTTTATTAAGAATAGTAATAAGTAATACTTATTTATAAATAAAATATTATTAGTACTAATAGGAGCTAGTAATTATATAGTAATAGTAAATAAGTAAGTTAGGCTTAATGAAGCTAAAGATATAGTTATAGTATTAATAAGATATAATATGACTATTTAAGTATATTATAATATTTTACTATAGAAAAGTTAGTATATTGAAAAGAAGAAAGAAAAAAGAGAGAGATTTATTACGATTTATATAATACTACTAAAACTAGTAATAATTGATTTGGGAGTAAAGAAAAGAAGTAGGAAAAAAGGTACTTTTAATATAAGAAGAAGAAGTAGTAAGTATTATAGTAATATAAGCTAAAGGTACTTGCTAAGTACAATAGAAATATTTAGTATAATACTAAACTATAGTTGAAAACTCTAGTGAAAAAAAAGAATTAGTAGTTTTTCATATTTTTTTATGAGTAACTATAGGGGTAATAATATATTTACTAATTAAGATTAAATACTTAATTTAGTAGTTAGTAGTATAGAGTTTAAGATTGGTAGTAAAGAAGTAAGACCCCTACTTATACTTTCTTTTTAAGCTTAGATATTAATAGTAAAACTAACTACTCCTTAATATATTAATTCAAAAGAAGTTATTTGTATCATATTGAGAATAATAATTAAAGTAAATAGAAATAACTATGTTAGGAGATTACTTTCTATCATTATTATTAGAATTACTTTTGATAATATAGTTATTATAAGTATAAGTAGTAAGTTTAAAAAAGTCTAATAATAGGAAGATTATTATTGTAAAATCTAGAATTAGTAGTAGTGGTAATAAATATAATAGTAAAAATATATAAAAAAGAGAAATAAAAGTAGAAAAATAGTAGAATAGTAGTATTATAATAAGTATAAAGTAGGAAGTTGAAGAAAAAAGAGTAAGATTATATAAAAAAAGAAGAAAGAAGTTTCTTATCGATTAATAGAAAGAAGAATATAATATAGATTTTCTTATTAATAAGACTATTTAATATAGATTTTCTTATTAATAAGACTATTTAATATTCATAGTATTTAAAAGAAGTATTTTAAATTAATTTTTCTAATTAGTTAGACTAATTTAAATAATTAGAAATACTTAGTATATTATTAAGATTATTAATAATAAGTATTATTATAGTAATAGAATAAAAAAATAATAGGAAGTATATTATAAATTTAAGCCTTATGTTTTATATAGGATATTACTATTAGAATTCTATATAGCTATTACTCTTATAGTTTAGTAAAGAGTTTCTACTTTAAATATAAACTCTTCAAGTTTATTATAACTCTATTAAGGTACTACTGACGCATCTCTTGTAGCCAGCCTCTAACAGATACTAGTAATTGTTCCTAAGTATTCACAGTTGGAGTGAGTTATATAGGAGTTTCTAGAAGCTATTAATGTAACAGCTTTTTTCCGACCACACCTGACCGAGTCTTGCTACAAACGAAAGCGACAACAACAGCAACAGTCGCTTTCGCCGTTGGCACTAGGTACCGACGACACTTGAGCATCGCCCACCGAACCGGAGATTCTGCTCTGCAAGATGGCTACGGTTGGAGGTCTATATAATGCTACTGGCATGTTACCGCGCCCTGGCTAATCCCGCATTTAGCCATTTCACTCACATCCGCCAATGCGGTTGATGTCGCTTGTCCGGACAAGCTTGGCGCCGTTGCTGGCTCTGATCTGCACTATGCACCGCTGTTGATGACACACAGAGGTTTGTCACCAAGACTCGTCCCGACATCCCATCACTCAGCTATCTTTACACTTGTCCAGAGGCATTTTTCCTCCAACGACTAATGGACCTGCAAGGTGATATCAACGGTGCTGGGCTCCCGCAGAAGAGTAGCCTCATGCAAGATGACACCTCGGGATTTTACAGAGACAGCCGCGTCCGAAATCCTGTGCCCAGCAAGTTGCACGGCAAGACAGATACCAAAAATGGTAATTTTGGCGTCATGCACATGAAACTTAACACGACATGGGAAAGTCGAGATCGCGGCGCCGCAGCCAAGAGGACGAGCGAGGGCACACAATTAGCTGCCAAAATGGCCCAAACTGATCGATATGTTCACATCAAACGGAGCCGATTTGTGCGTACACCGAATGATCTTACTGCGTCCACCTTGCCGTATTCTGTTGTCTCTCGGCCCAGAACCTCGCCCCTTTCCGAAGTCGAGATCAAAACCGAACAAGCCCGACTACTGACTTTGTTGCGGAGTCTTCACCCTAAGGTGGTGGTCGACCAGCTTTGCAAGGCGCTGGCCTTCTTCGGAGGCCTATCTGGGACACAATTGCTGGGCTCCTCTTCTTTCCCAGAGAGCGCTGAGTCCAACGGTTCGGGCTCTATGTTCGTTTGCTGGATGGCTGAGATCTTCCCAGCTCTCGCCCAAGCGATTCCGAGGCGCCCCAGAGGTCGACCCCGAGGAAGCAAAAACGCAAATGGGGGGAGAGATCGAGGTCTGAAGAAGCATGCTGGGCAGATTTTACAGCCTCAAAATTGCGGAAGGCCTGAAGAGGTTGACGCAGACGACAGTTGGGTCGACGTCGACGAAACCTTTACACTGATGGAAGACACAGTGATGGGCGCGAATGAGGTCATCTTTCAAAGCGGTACCGGCCCACTCAACAAAAGCCAGAGCTCGTTGACCGATCAAGTTCCTTCTGGCGGTGTGCCTGTGACCAAGCGGATCGGCGCTTCAGCTGCCACGCTGGTCCCAAAGAAAAGGGGGAGACCCAAAGGGTCTAAGAATCGAGTCAAACCTAGCGGTACTCCGGCGTGCCGGAAGATGAGCGGTTATTCGACATCGAACATGATTTCAGTCGAGGCAAATGATGCCCATGTGCCCTGCATCAAGAAGCCAAAATTAGGACCAGGCCGACCTAAAGGCTCTAAGAATCGACCGAAACAGCTGGCTTCCCCCGTAACTATTGGGTCTCACCAGATTTCCACTGCAAAACATGTGCTGAACCATCAATCACTTGCAGCCAGCGTTGGAAACGATATGGCGACAGAGCTGTCAAGTCCACATGCCGAATATCCAGGAGCTTTGGCTCTCGAGGTGGGTCCAAACAGGGTTTCGGAGATCAGGTTTCCGCCGAATACGACAGAGACATTACCCATCGAGCCTCAAGCTAAGCGACCTATGACGCAAACGCAAATCAAACGAAAAGGACAGACGCCCGTCGAGGATCTGGCTGTCAGAAATTCCGAGGCATACCGGACGGCCTCGGTGATCTCAACAGATGGGGATGGCATGGCCCCCGACCATCGCTTCGCAGCGCACTCCAGAGCAAGTGAACATCGCCCAAATATCGACAACGACGAAACCAGACTCTACCGACCACTTAAGAGAAAGAGGAAAGGCCATGAAGTACTTCACCGCCGTGTGGAACAGCCACAGATTCGCCATCTCGCCGTTACTACTGGGTCCTCCCCTCTCTCCGATCCTATACTAACAACTCAGTCAATAAATACTTGCGAGGGTTATGCTTGTCAAAGTGATATTGACGTTAGCGCAATAAGTTTTGGTCAGACCATGATGCCCACAACCCACTCAACCCTCCAACAGGGTGTCAACCAGGAACAAGCTGTGCTAGGCATTAGCGAGAGACGCGAGGATTGCGCTGGAACTCACCGGAAGTCCGACTTGTCGTGGAAGGCACCGATACACCCCAGCACCATGGCTTCCTCTTCCCTCTACAGGCACTCAAAACAACGCCCGCACCATCAGCCTCAGCCAAAAGAACACAGGTCACATCAGCAACTTCAGTCACAATTCCTGGCAACGACGGGGCAGCAGCCTTCTCCTGCAACTTTTGGACGAATAACAACCACTCCCATCTCCAGCATTAACCACGAGCCTGACCCAACAACTCAGCGTTCGCCACGTTCCGCCCAATTGGTCACATCAGTGGCCAGTTCTAGAAGAAGTCACCGAAATGCCACTTCAGCAGAAACCCAAGCCTCGTATCAACCTCGCCAGATCCTCTCTTCGTCGGATACCGGGAGCATCTTATCATCCCAATATCCTAACCAACTTATCGAAATTCCCGGTGTCAAGTCAACAAGCCAAGCACATTCAGCGATGAACCATGATTTGTACATTTTACGGAGTGCACAGGCGGAACCGCCGCCGTTCAGCTCAGCAGGCTCGTCGCACACTTCAACTCCAACCGTAAGCAACATGGCCGGCCTCGGTGTGATGGACTCGGCATCAAGCGAGCGACTGTACAATGTATTTAGGCACTAGCTTTCCCTCGGCTCCCCTCGGATAATACCCTCACCCCGTTGCTGATGTCCGTACAACCTCGGTCGAATGGTTCGAGAGCCGTGTGCATTATTAAGGCGATTTCAGTCGATGCCTCGACCCTTCACCCTCTATTGGCGTACGATGGTGGAAGGAGATCCCCTATATTTCAAGGAAAGTGCAGGAGACCTCACATGTACAAGCATCTCTTACCTTTGCCATCGGAGTGGCAGGTGCAGTACGATTAAATGAGGAGGCGAGTGTAAGACGAATACAGCGTCATCAAGATCGTATTTCTTTTCAAGTGGTCGCAGGCCAAATGTTAGACCGGAGTAAGGAGACGACGGCAAAGGCAGAGCTATAATCAAATACGGTGACAACCATGCGGTCAATCCTGACCAAACGCCTGTAAATGCTCAACATGCCCTCATCGTTCTCCTCACATGCCCTCGACATGATCTTCCTCTATAGCTTCAAGCGGGGGACACACGGATTCTGGTGTGCTGCGTCCATACCACCATTCATCTTCCTCATCCATGCCGTCGTCTCGTATTAATTCCAACATCACTTGCGCGTTGCGCTTGATGTCCTGTGGGCGTTCCACAATACCGCGTTCAAGGATCAAAGCTTCTGCCGTCGCCAGCCAGATTTGTTGCAAACTCGGCAAATCTGCCAACATGCAGCGAACGTGTTCCAGTCCAAGAGGTCCCATGGGCATACCCGCCGCCAGGCTGGTATTGAACACGAGATTTTTTTCAATGGCATTGTCGGCCTCGTCGGCCGACATCGGGGTCTTCTGGTGTGTTGTCGACGCTTCATGGGAGGATTTTGGTGTGTCTTTAACCGACGGAGGATATCTTTTGCGCCCCAGACCCATTATGCCTCGGCGTTGCTTAGTTGCTGCTGGCTCCACCGGATCTCGGGCAATAGCGTTGTACCAAACATCTACAGCTCCTCTTCTGCTGTTATAGCCTTTGATTTCCCATAGCCTTTCAACTTGCCGTAAACCCCCAATACAGAGAATGGCGACGTGAACCTCATCTGAAGGCCTCTCTTTGAGATATCCTCTCAGTGATCTTTCAACTCGCCCGGCATATGAAGGAGGTCTCAAGCGCCGGCAAAACGAAGAAATGATGAGAGGAAAAACTTGGTGGACACGTAGTAGCGTTTGGTCGTCGTACATACTCATGATGCGGACCTCGATGGGATTGAGTGTGTACGGTTCGCGTTGTAGTCCTCGCCCACCATGTTCGAGTATACGTTGTAGATGTAGTTTCCTATATGTCTCAAAGAAGTGAAACACGGTGAACAGTAATGGAATAAGCCGCCGACGCATTCGTTCTCGTTGAGGGGCGAATTCGTGACGCTGAGCTTCGGTCGTTCTAAGAAAAATTTCCTTGGTAGCCCACTCGCACATCAAATAGGACAGTTTTGCGGCCACATGCAGACGGTGCCAAAGACCACACAGATGGTGAAAGTTGGCATTTGTGAGGTCTTTCGCGGGGTACAGACGCAAGGCGTAGGCCGGAATATGGTGATTAAGATGGTAACGAACAACGGGTGCTTCGTTCAAGGTAATGATGGCGTGCCAGGCTTTCGAGACTCGTCGAAGGTTGAGCACGTCGGTAAGGGGCAGCAGCGATATTACTTGGATCTGGAGTTCGGTTGGCAGTCCCAGGAATAATGGATTGAAAGGGACCCTAGCGACCGGTCAGACGTTGCGAAACTTGACTAGCACCGCGAGGCATAAGGGAACACGAACGCCTTAGTATTCGAACAGCTTTCAGTCTCTTCGAAGGCTTCACTCGGGACTGTCGAAGACTTGGAGTGAAGAATTGACACCTTGGATCTTAAAGCGAACAGGCGACTCTTTTCTTGGCGCCTTTGATCCGAGGGCCGTGAAAGTTCATGATCCACATCGCCTGCTTTGGGGGCTCGCAGTGGTAGAACAAAGGTCGAAGGTAATTGTGAACGTTGCAATTGAGAGGACGGCAGATTCGCTGCCGGCAATTGTGTCTCGCAGTTCTGAGCGTGGTTTGACTTAGTATCATTGCCTGCAAGTTGAGATTCGCTCAGGTGATTAAGCTTGCTGAAGTATCGCTCTGAGGCAAACTCGGTGATGTGAGGCGGATCCATCGTTACTCCTTTTGCCTTGCTGAGCTGTTGCATAGCCTTGTAGAGTTGGCAAGGCCAGGCAAGATAGCATACGGCCGCCTATTGGATATCTTTCAAAGCCTGTGAGAGCGGGGAGGCGTCTGAAATGTGATTGAAACGACTCCGGGTGTTCGCTGCTTAAACATGGCGGGGCATCGGGAAGCGAAGCTCAGCGAGAACGACTAAGACTGCAAGTGCAAAGAAAAGAACCTGACTTGGGGACCAATCTTCTCTGAAAGCAAATAGAAGTCGAGATGTCAATGATGGTAGCCGAGATGTGTGAGGGACGAGGTAGGTATCGTTGGGAGTTTCAGCAACCGTTCGAAAGTGGGTGCACTTCGAGCAGGGCGGGCGCAGAAGCGAGTGTGAGCAGGTTACTGAACTGATCAGCGGCTGTGGTGGGAGACGTCGACGAGTCGGCCGGCGCGATAACGTGTGGATGTGAAGGGTGCGCACGCGGAAAAGTTGGAATGGGAAACGGGGAGTTGAGGAGAATCCAAGAGAGGCCAGGGGCGGTGGTGGGAGGGAAATCCTCATGGAACACAGTGTGGCCGGCTGTCTTACCTCTCGCTGCATGGAGTGGGTGCTGGCACGCCTGGTGGTAGGCCCGGCTGACACATGGCTTATCCGGTAAGTGCCTGGCTGGTGGTTGGGCAAGTGGCGCCAGGTGACCATAGTCCGACACTCCATATATCTATCCGCGTGCCAAAGTGTAGTATATTCTATAAGTTGACAAGGTAGTATTTATGGTAAGTTAATTCTCTTAGAAGTAGTATATTCAATATATATTAGTAATACTTGTAAGTTTGTTAGTAGTCTATTAAGAAGGAATAACATATTATATATCTTAAACATATATCAATTACTATACTATATATTACTACTATATATATGCTATAAGTTCTGATTATAATATACTTAGAACTTCTTCTAATATATATAGCTATATTTATAATTTATTAGGTTAGAATTTTTTTTATTTATATTAAACTATTTAGCTATAATCAAACTTTATAATATATTTCAACTATATATACTATAGAATTTCTTTCTAGTAGTTATATCTAACAGTTAGGTTTCAACTTTGATAATAAAATAATAATACTAAAACTAAAGAACTATTTAGATAGAAAATATCTTAACTAGTAAATATAATTAGTATATATAATAGTTAAGAGATAGATTGAAAATATTCTATAAAAGGAAGATACTATTAGAATAATATAGTTTAAAATAGAACTTGTGTAAATTAAATCTCAAGTTCCTAGTAGTTTTTCTATAAGTAATATTCTATCTAATTTATTTAAGATTATGAGATTCATTCTAATATTCAAAAAAACTTCTATTTCTATTATTTTAATAGATATAATACGAAGATCTAAATTACTTCTATGAAAATAAATTCTATAAGAATCGCTCTATAAATACATACTGATTTTACCTTTGTACCTCTAGTAGGTCTTAAATAAATAAGGTAGATATATAGAAATTTATTCTTTTATAAGATACTAAAAGTAGTTTAAATTATATATACTATAATTACAATACTTTATACATTATAGCTATAATAGCTAATATATTATAACTATACCATAATATATATTATACTTTAGTTTATATAATATAATTATAAGAGGGGCTGATAGCTCGCTTTCTACTATAACTATTAGTAGATATATTACCCCCTAAAGTATAACTTCAGCTTTTTTATCCCCCCTACTAATTACTATAGCTAGCTCCTAGTTAATCTAAAGCCAAACCCCTTATAGCTATAGCAGCTAGTATACCTACCTTATATTAACTTTTTTATAAATAATAAATAACTAATAGCTCTTTTTATAATAATTTTATACTCTTATACTTTTATAACTATATATAATTCAAATATCTCAAAATATTCAATTACTACTAACTATAGGTATTCTACTTAAATATTTATTATAACTTTAATATCTATAACTTTAATATCTCTTAGATTAAACTCTATCTACTCTTAAGATAAAACTTTATATTATTAATATAAAAGTTCTCTACTACTAATATAAGCTAATTTATAGTTTCTATATAAATATAATAAGACTTAGTTTATTCTTATTAGTAAATAATCTTAATATTTTAAATATAGCTTATATATAAATAATACTTATATAAATATAACTACTTCTAATATAATTTAATAGCTTCTAAAGTATCTATAATTATATTATTATAATATTTCAAAGTATCTAGTAATAAATATTATAATAGTATATTAATTATCTTAATATTTTAAATATAGCTTATATATAAATAATACTTATATAAATATAGATATTTCTTATATAGTTAGATAGTTTTTAAAACTCCTATAATTATAATATTATAATATTCTAAAATATCTAGTAATTAGGATTATAATAAGATATTAATATTAAAGTATTAACTAATTAAAACTTAGTCTCTAATATTACTAGCTTAATATAATAACTTATAGGATAACTAGATAATTTTCTTTTAAATATCTATAAGCTACTTATTAATGATAGTATTTAGAATAATTTTATCAAAGTTTAATTTAATATACTAATCGTTTTAATTATTATAATTATAATAAGATATTTTTATACTTATTCTATAATACTTTTTTTATAAGTAATTATATAGATTTTAAGGAGATTTGAATTCTATTATAAGAATATAGTATATTATTATCCTAGCTATTAAACTATACTAAAGATAAGATATAGAAGAATGATAGATTACAGAATA
>QAPF01001237.1:0-11837 GCA_004367935.1 Colletotrichum sidae | reverse complement strand
ATTAATTATATTATAGTTATAATAAGATAAGATATTATTTATATAATAAGCTAATTATTATATTTTGATTAAAACCCTTTAGATAACTATTATATAGAGGTTGAATAAATAATATAATATTTTAGTAAAATAAAGAGCTTCTATTTTAAGTTTAACTATAAGGTTAGTAATCTATTTAAGAACCTTATAATTACTATAAATACTAACTTTATAGATAATAGTAATGATTAGAAAAAACTCTTAAGTATATATTATATATCTCTTTAGAAGTTTAATAGCAAAATAAGCTAATAAATAAGATATTATTACTATTTTAATAATTAAAGTAGAATTTTTAATATTATTTTAAGTTATTTAAAAAGCTATTTATACTAGTTATTAAATTACTATACTCTAAGTAGGCTTTATAATAAGTATATTTAGTAGAAATAAGATATATAAACCTTATCTTACTATTTAAATCTAATATAATAACTAATAAATGATATATTTTATAACTACTAAAATAGTATAACTATATATAAAGTTATAATATATAGATATCTATAACTATTAGTTATAATAAGAAGCTATATAGAGGTATTTTAAGATTAAATATATACTTTTAGGAAACTTTATAGCTAATAGTTTTATAAAGTTTTTCTAGAGTTATTAGTTTAGTATTTCTCTTATTTAGATTAATATAATAAATTAGTCTAATTATTTAAAATTATAATAAGAAGAGGAATTTTAAGAGGGGTTTTTAGTATTTAAAAATCCTAATAAAGTTTTCAATAACTAGTTAGGATCTATAGATCCTAAGTTTTTTAGTATTTAAAAATCCTAATAAAGTTTTCAATAACTAGTTAGGATCTATAGATCCTAAGTTATAATAATAATAAAATTAAATAAAAACCTTAGAAGTATTAGAAGTATTTTTTAATTAATAAGAAGTATCTAAATAGTTTATAAATAGTATTATTCTTCTTATTATAAAAATAGAAGTTTAATAAAAGTAATAAGGTAATAGAAAGAACTTCTTATAAGATATGAATAGAAAGTTTAATTAGTATTATTTAAAAAAGGCTAGTTTATAAGTAGAGTTTTTAAGGTTAGGGGGGTATATTAGGAATAATATATTTAAGAGGTAGAATTTATACTAACTAAACTTTAGGTACTAGTACTATTTCTATAGATCTTATCTTATTTAAACTACTTGAAATAGAGTTTTGTGTAGTATATATAGTTATATTTAGTTATATATAATATATATTAGATTTTACCTCCTAATTATGTATAATAAATTATAGTATGATAGGAAAATAGTTAACAGTTTAATAAAGAAGAGGTAAGTAGTAATAAAAAAAATGTTTCTATAGACTATAAGATATTAACTTAACAGACTAATTAGAAATAGTTATAAGAGGGCTTTTATCTTATTATAACTATAAATTACTTTATACAATAAGATATGATAAGTTTAGTTATCCTAATTTTCTATATAGGCTATATAGTATAGATTTTCAAATATATTTACTAATAGTTATAGTAGAAAGTAAGCTATTTTTTCTTTATAATCTAAAGTTTTCTAATAGTTTCCAAGAAGTCGAGATTAGAAATATAGAACTATTCAACCCTTTCTTTAAGAAAAGCTTGAATTTCTAGTTTTTATAACTTAACTAGAAGTATATATAATAATATTATATTAGTAAATAGGATATATTATACTTTAAAATATTTATAGATCTATTTAAACTATTATAATATATCTTATTACTCTAAGTATTTAAAGTATTATTAAACTAAAACTCTAATAGATATATAAGAATATTATAATTAATATTATTATATTTTAAAGAGACACTCTATAACATTTATATTACTTAAAGTATCTTTATTTAACAGTATTAAATTTTGATAGTTAAAAATAAGAGAAATATAATTTTATATATTCTTTTCTATTAAAAAGTAGATTAATATTAAATATGAAGTTTTGATATTAAATTATTATATCAATATAAAGGTTTATAGTTAAAAGTTTAGTAAGAAAAAGTATTATAGTAAAAAGTAGGTTTCTATAAGTTATAAGACTTTAACTTAGTAGGCTAATTAGTAGTCATCATAAGAAGGCTTTAATTCTATAGTAGCTTTAGATTATTATATTATATAATATATAATAATTATAATAATTTTAATTATCCTAGCTCTCTATATAAACTATAGAGTAAATATTCTTATAATTATTCCCCCTCTTAGAAGCCTTAAGCCTTAAGGCTTATAAATATTATATAGTTATTTTTAGAAATAGTTTTACTAGCTAGCTATTAACTATTTAATAGTTAATTAAATAATAATAAAATAATGAGATAATAATTAGAGATATTAATATATAAGATTCTTTTTATATATATATTAATATATAAGATTCTTCTCATAATACCAAGTTAATAAGGCTATTTATGAATTTATTAATTTATAAGGTTTCCTCTTAATTAGTAAGATTATAATATATCAATCAGAAATCTCAAAGTTAAACTAAAATATTTAATTGTTTTAGTATATTAATTAAATATCTTTAGGAAAATTTAAAACATCTAATTTCATGTTATATATAAAGCTTTCTATGGAGATTCTAATACTAATCAGATATTTAGAATGTTTTAGAATTAATTAGATTATTAAAATGTTAGGATATACTTATCAATTAGGTTTTTATTCTTTAGAGTAATAATACTAATACTACTATCTCTTTAATCATATTCTCTATATAACTATTAGGACTTTTTAGTACTAAGCTTTTAGTAATAAAGTAATTATAGTAGATTCTTATGAAATACTTATGTTTTTATTAAAGAATATAGAGATTATTATAGTAATAAGTAGTTAAAATATAGTTTAACTTATTATATATTTTAAATAAATAGTAGTCTTTAAAATATAATCCTTTTATCAAAAAGCCTTCTAGAATATCAACTTTCCTATAGTATTTAGATACTGATTTCTTAAAAGTATTATTCTTAATCTTACTAAAGCTCTCTTTATAAAGTTATTATATTTCCTATAAGTATTTAACTATTATAACCATTATTCTAAGTATTTGATTATCAAACTTCTAGTATTATAAATAATATTATTGTTTAATATTAGCATAATATAAAAAGGTAAAAATATAAAATTTTGAAGTTTTTAAACTAAAAGCCTTTTAAGTTCTATAAATAGTTAACCATCTAGTATATGATTCTAATAAGGATTAATTTTTACACTGAAATATATAAAGTATACTATATGAAAATAATTCTTATAAGATAGAATTAGTTAATAAATAATAAATAAATATTAAAAGATTAATTTATACAAGGTTTAATATAATAGAATAGTAGTTATACTACTAAATATATAAGTTATTTATGAATCTTATTATAAACTATTAGATTTCATATAAATTAGAAGTTTCTAATTAAACAGTATAGTTATTTCAAATTACTATTAACTAATTTTCAATCTCATATAAAATAGTATATTTTTAGAAACAATTATAAGAATAATTGGAAGGATATAAATAATTTGTATAATTAGAATAAATTAATAATAATAGGTTTTATAAAGGTTTAATATTAAATAGTTATATTAATATAATCTCTATAAAAAGAATTATTATATAAGGAAAGATATAAGTATTATTATTATAAATACTATTATTATAATAGTATTATTCTACTTAATAGTTATTAATATAATATAAATTACTATATTACTTAACTTATTAATAGTTAAAAAGATTAATCCTAGTAGTATAACTACTATTATATACTTATTAGTAATTTTGAAAGGTATAATTATAAATATTACTATAAATACTACTATAAATACTACTATTAATACTACTATCAATACTACTATCAATACTACTATCAATACTACTATCAATACTACTATCAATACTACTATGAATATTACTATAAGTACTACTAGAAATACTACTAAAATTACTATATATTTCGATACTATGTATTTAGATACTGTATATTTAGATATTAAATATTTAGTAGCTATTTAATATAATAAAACTATTATTAAAACTCTAACCTTATTTTTCTAAGAAGTAGAACTTTAAAAATTATAAAGATTTATAATTAAAAGTTTAATAAGAAAAAATATGATAGTAAAAGATAGGTTTCTATAAATCATAAAACTTCAACTTAGTAAGTGAATTAGTAGTAATTATAAGAAGGTATTTCTTTTAGAGCAATTTTAGATTATTATATTAGATAATATATGATGAATATAATAATCCTAGTTATTTTAGCTTTCTATATAGATTATAAGGTATATATTCTTATAAATAATGGAAGAAGTATAGGTAATTATTTAAACTTTATAAATTATATTTTTCGACTTTGAAAACTATAGTAAATTCTTTATTTGTATAGTAAGATATTAAAGTTAAACTTATTATTCTTTTAATAATATATAATATATAGTAGTATATTATATATTTAGCCTCCTATTTAATAGGTAGCTTTATATAATACTTAATATAAAGTCTCTATAGTATAAAAAGACTTAGTAATATATTATAGTTTATATATATCTCTATAGGTAAATATAGTAAAAAGAACCCTATAATATAATGTTTAATTTAGATTTAGCTTTAATTTAGAAATATTTAGATAATATAAAATAATAGAATAATAACTAGACATATAAACCTACTAAAATATACTATATAATAGTCTTATTAGTAGCTTTAAAGTATTAAACTTATTATAATAATACTTATAATATTAACTTATACTAACTAGCTATTAATAATACTATTAGTATATCTTATCAATATTAAGCTTATAGATAAAAGGGAGTAATAGACTACTATAGATTAGCCTTCTTTTTATCTTTAGAATATAAGTTAATAGTTATTTTTGATACTTTTAAATTAATAGCTATCTATAATAATACTACTACTACTACTGATATAAAAATAAGAATATAGATTACTTCTAATTACTACTTACTATTATATTTAACCCTTATCACTTTGATATAAATATCAATCTTATTAAAACTATTGATAACTATAAAGACTATAGCTATTTTTATAAAAGTCTAAATAAATTAATATTATATAAGAATAATGTTACTATTCTCCCAAGCTTTATTAAAGAAGCTATAGCTAAGTTTAGCTTTAAAATATAATTAATAGATAAGGCTATTAATATAAGTAAGAAATATAAGACTAAAAGAATAAAAATAAGTCTAATTGTCGGTTGTGTTATACTATAGGGTATGTAGTAACTATATATACTACTATATATATAGTAATATGCCTTCTGCGCCTTACTAGCGATAGATACTAAGTATCTAGTACTAGCTATAGCTAATTATATAGTAATTAGTAAGTAATTACTATACTAGAGATCTAGAGCCTTATATAGCGTCTTATATTATATAATTTAGGAGTAATAATAATAATAAATAATTAGAATACTACTTTATACTTATATAGTAAGATTATATATAGTATACAGTAAGGACCCAAAAGTCTGAATCCACCTACACAGTATTCATATAAAAACCCCTATCCCAGAATCCTATTTATAATATAAATCGTAGAGTAAAAACTAAGAAAAAAGCTTCATAATATTATTTAACGCTAGAATATTCTTTAAGCTATTTTTTTGAATTTATAATATAGATGAATAATAAGAAAATAAATCCTTTAATAATAGAGATTAGGTGGTAATATGGTATAGTAGTGTTTAGAAGGTAAATACAGTATTATTAATACTGTAATAGCTACTGTAATCCACTATAAGCTTGATCTACCTAATCTCTATTATTAAAAGATCTATTATCTCATTATTTACTTATATATAAAAAGTCTAGAAAATAGCTTTAAAATAATCTTAAGCTAAATAATCTTATAAAGCTTTTTTTCTGGTTTTTACTCTACTACTAATACCGTAAATACTACTTTAAGCTAGGCTGCTTTATATGGTGCACTATGAGGTGGATTCAGACTTTTGGGTTCCCACTGTATATTACCCTCTAGATAAACTAATACTAATTAATAGTTAGCTCTTCTATTATACTATTATCTTATAGATTAGTAAGACTTATCATAATAGAAGAAGTAATTATAAAATTCTATATCTAAAATCTACATAAAATATAGAATTATAAGATTTATTATTCTAATACTTCAGACCTTTCTTACCTTAGGACTTTACTAGGAGCTTCTGAATTATATATTAATGCTTTATAAATAGCGATGATTATAATACTAATAATTATATTTAATTTAGTTTTAAAATTAGGCATTTTCTAATAGTTATTATTAAAGTTAATAATTATTCTTATCTTTTACTTATAGGAGTATACTTAGTAAATATAATAACTTCCTTTAAGTTATTACTAGAGTTTTAAGAATAGAGATTTATAATATTTCTAATTTTAACTTCTTAAGAGATCTATCTAGCTTTTTAAAAACTCTTCTAGAAACCCCCTTATTTTTATAATAATATCTAAATTAATTCCTATAGGTGGGATATTTATTCTAAATATCTTTATATTTATAATGATAATACTTTTAAATATTTCTATTTCTATAAAACTTTACTAATTCTTTTATCTAATACTTTTTAATTAAATCCTGAATTTTAACTATAAGAATATTATAGATAGGGATTCTATAAAAGTTTCTATCTATATAATATATTAAATAGTTTTCTATATATATATAAAACTCTATAGTTTAGAATTCTTTTAAATATTTAAAAGTAACTTTAAAGATTAACTTCTAATAACTTAATACCTTACTATTATTCCTATATTATACTATTTGAGAAACCACCTTATAACATAAAATATTAAAGTTAATATAAATAGTAATTAAATCTTTATAATATTATACTAACTATTTTAACACTAAGAATTTACTTTATAGATTTATAAGGAGTTTTAAGAAGTTTCAAAATGCTATATTAACTTTGAGAATAATTTTAAAAAGCACCCTAAGTAAGTTAATAACTTGATATTAAAAGAATTAGACTTTACTTTACCTCTGTATAATACTTAATTTAAAGTTAAATATATAATACTAATAATACTTTTATAATAAGAAGTTAAAAAGAAATACCTATAGTTAGCTTAAGCAGCCTATATACTTATAGTATAAGATAGAAGACTTCTATTATAATAATTATTTAAATATATAATACTAATAATACTTTTATAATAAGAAGTTAAAAAGAAATACCTATAGTTAGCTTAAGCAGCCTATATACTTATAGTATAAGATAGAAGACTTCTATTATAATAATTAGCTTTACTAATTCTTTATTTAATTATTTTAAAACCTTTCTAATACTAAGAAGAATACTATAAGTATACTTTATATCTTACTTCTATTATTCCTTTTAATAATATTTTAGCTAAATATACTATAGACTTTATAAAGTTATATAATAAGAATATAAAGTATAATAGAAACTTATATAATGAATTTAAAACTAAAATCTATATTCTTTTTAATAATACTTTTAAATTTAATATTCTATATTGTATATAAGCCAGTATATTTTTAATTATACTAAAGAATTAAGCCTTTAAGTATTATTTTAAATTGTATATAAGCCAGTATATTTTTAATTATACTAAAGAATTAAGCCTTTAAGTATTATTTTAAATATTTAAGTGATCTTAGCTTTAACTTATAGTTTAAATAGATGACTTATTATATTAGAAACTACTTTAAAAGTAATAAATATTAATAGTTATATTTTTCTAATTAGTAAAATATTACATTTTCAAGTATTATAATTAAGAACCCTAAGAAGAATAAAAAAGAAGCTTTTAAAACCTTTATATTTGAACTTATTTATATTTAGAAAGCCTTCCTATTAAATCTCTATATAAATATAATATTCTACTTCTAACTTATTAATATATATTATAATATATCTAAATACTAATTAACTTTTTTAAGTTTATAATAATTTCCTAAAGGTTTTATAATTAGTTAAAATTAGTTATAAGTAATATTATATTAATCTAAAAGTTATAATTTATTTTAAATAGTAAAGATAATAACTAGAAGTAAGTTGATAATTAATTTTAAGTTAACTATATATATAACTCACCTTAAGAATGCCCCTAAGGTGTTATATTATAAGATACTTAATATTCTATTTATACTACTTTATAGTATTTATATTTATCTATATTAAATGAAACTTATTTTTCTCTTATAATTATATATAGCTATTTAAATAAGAAGTACTATATATATAGTAAAATAGATTACTAATTTATATAATATATCTTTAAGAAAAGTATACTTCTTTTAATTCATATAAATTAAATATTAATTCTAAAGTGTAATTTATAATAGTATACTAAATCTTCCTCAAAAATTATAAAAGTATCAAAAGTTTAAATAATAATATTAAAGATTCCCCTTAAGATTATAAGCCTAATAATACTACTATATAATATTAAATATAATATAACCTTAAAAATAAAACTATTACTCTTCTTAAATAACCTTTAATATTATTTTTGAATAAAAACTTCATTACTTTCAATAGAAGTAAAATTATAAGAATCTTTTAAAACTAAGTAATATTCTATATTCTTATTTAAAATAATATGTTTAGTAGTAGAATTATTAAAAAGAGTAGTATTATAGTTCTTATATCTAGATTTATATTTAAAGATTAGTATGTAAGTATTATCTTTCAAAATATCTTATCTAATTTAAATATTACTAACTTTTTAACTACTAAGTATTCCTAGTTTACTGTATTTAAATAGATTATTAATTCTTCTATAATTCTTATATTTTCAAAAGAATAGATTAATAATAAAATATTTCAATAGAATCTTTCTAATTATTATACTTAGAAGAATTAATATTTCTATACTCTTTAATATTATTATATTTTATATAATATTAGATAATACTTCTTTCTTATTCTACTTTAAAAATATAAATCGCCTTAGTATTATATTTAATAATATTTATAACTAGCTCTATTAAAATAAGAAGGTTATTCTAATTATTTAAAAATAGGGGTATCTATAAATATTCCTTAATAAGAAGGAAATAATTATTTCTATATATTTTATAGAAATAGAAATTTAGAGATTCTACTACTATTTTAAATACCTAGTTGTTATATATTTCTATAGTATCCTCAATAAGATAGAATATCGAGTTAAATATTATACTTTTAAAATACTTAAGAAGTATTATTACTAATGCTAAATATATAATATAACTTCTTTATACTTTTACTTTACTATTTATAGTAATATTAACTTCGATTTTAAATTTATTATTAATATTAAATATATTAATAGTTACTTTACACTCTATATTATTAATATTAATATAGTATTTAATACTATTTAATTTCTATTAAATATTTTAATAAAAGTAATATAAAACGCTCCTAAGGTATATTAGATAAATATATTTTAGAGCTCTTTTAATTTTATTATTACTAATATAAGTATTGTATTTCAATCCAAAAACTTTAGATTCAAAGTAAACATAATAGGATTAATAGTTTATATTATTCCTATTGAGGTATATAATAATATTAATAAGATTGAATAATATTATATACTCTTTTACTATATATATAAGATTTACTATAATAAGAGACCTACTACTATTTAAGAAGTATCTCTTTAAATCATATATAAAATAATGAATAATACTATTAAGTTAAATAGTTTTATATTTATTTTACTTATTCTTAAAATATATTCCTATTTTATAAAAGATTTAGCTCTTTTATTAGATATTATTACCTATATTTATATTATATATAAGACTATTAAAAAGATCTATTATAAATATACTAAGTATATTATTAATACTACTTTAGTAATATATAATAGCTTAGATATTTTATATATTATAACTTTTCTGTTTTAATCTTTAGTATATATATAGCAAGAGAAAAATAGCTAGTAAGATCTACATTATTTCTTTATTATATTCTTTAATATATATATAATAAGAGAAGAATAACTAGTAAGACTTATACTACTTCTTTATTATATATAGTAAAATATATATTCTCAAACTTTTTTATAATTCTTAAGAATTTCAATTTATAATTATAAAATTATACTTTAAGAATAATAATTAAGAAATCTTTTTAGGTTATATTTTTAAAATATTACTACTTTTTAAAATACTAATATTTAAAAGTATTTAGAAGAAATCTATAAAAGTTTATATTATTATTATAAGGAATTTAATATTATATAGAAATATATACTTCTATAGTAATACTTTAGTTTTATTTATAATTATCTATATAGAACTTTAGAATACTTAATAAATACTATAAACTACTATTATTATAGATAATAATAATATTACTACTATTAATAATAATAATCCCCTCTTTATTGAAATAATTAGTAATATACTACTTCAACTTTAAATATTTTAAATCTAACTAATTTTAAGTTTTATAATTTATAGGAATAATTTGCTTTCCTAAGGTTTTAGCTAAAAACCTTATTTTATAATATACTTTATAGCTAAAGAATAATCTAATATAATACTAATATTTAACTTCTATAAAAAGAGTATTATTATAATACTTAAATTCTTATTTAACGAATGAATTAAAAAAGAGGTTAAAAGTATTACTACTAATAATATTATAAAGATTGTCTAATATAACTTTATTTTCTATAAGAATTATAAATACTTTAAATTTTTATATTATGAATAGAATTAAGAGTAAAAATACTAATAAGATATATAAGAAGTTAAGATTTATAATTTAAAACTTTAGAAATAATAATAAGTTTGAAATCTTAATATAACTACTAATAATTTAATAGAGTAGCTAGTGGTCAATATTAGTTATAACTCTAGCTTTCTTCTAATATACTAATATTTAGTTACTTTTGCTTTATACCTAGAATAATATCTAAGCTCTACACTCTATATATAGATTTAACTATAGATTTTACCCGATAATAGCATTCATACTAATACTAGCTTATAACTAGTTAAAATAAGAATGGAATTACCTATTATTATAAACAATTATACCCCTGGTTCCAACATTCAACCCTATAGTAGTAGAAGACCTCGTAGTAACAATTGGGGAGAACCTCATTATATACTAATATAATAATATAGCTTTATAATATTATATAAGTTTTTAACTTCATATAGAGAATATTTAGCTCCCGGCTAGGACTTATACCCCAACCTATTCTATACTAATAGCTATAGCTATAGTTACTTCAGGTTTTTAAATTATAATAAGATTATACCGATAGTATATAATGCGATATATTTAACTTTAAACTATAATAATCTTCCCTACTATTAGCTAACGATAACCTCTATAATAAACTTTGATATATATACTGTTTCGGATACCTGATAGGCTACTTCTAAGATATATGTAAAGTATTTAGAGTTATTTTAAAATATTCTACTTTTAAGTGTTAGATTCTTTTTTGTTATTTTAATTTTATTCTTTTTAATTCTACTAATAGCTTTATCTTCTAATAATATATTGAAGCTAAAAATAATTATAGTTATTTTAAAAGGATTAAAGAGGGTAGTAAAGTTGCTTTTATATAAAGCTAGCTTCTTTAAGTATTAGGAATAATACGCTTAAGAGGTAGAATTTGCACTAGCTAAACCTTAGGCGTTAGTATTATTTCCATAGGCTTTACCTTATTTAAACTATTTAAAATAGAGCTTTGTATAGTATATATAGTTATATTTAATTATATATAATATATAATAGATTTTACTTTCTAATTATATATAATAATTAAGAGTTTTATAATACTAAAAAGCTATGAAGTTA
>QAPF01001236.1:0-11818 GCA_004367935.1 Colletotrichum sidae | reverse complement strand
TATTCTAATAATTATATTCAGAATAATAAATATATTTATACTACTTAGTATTATTATATATTATATAATACTATATAAGATATAATAATATTAAGTAGTATAAATATATTAACTATTTTAAATATAGTTATTAGAATAATATTACTAAAGTATATTATTACTAGTTCGCCCTATAGAAATATAAGAATTATAGAGAGGTTAATAGTCTATTTAAATATAATAAACTAAAAGTACTTAGTAGTCGAAAAGCTAGCTATATTTAAATAAAATAAGATACTTTAGAAAATAATATTTAAGTAATAGTCCTTAAGTATAAATATAGATATAAGAGCTATAGTATTACTTTTTTTAGTATTTTTATTATTAGAAATATTATTTTGAATAAAGAATATAAAGTATTATTTAGTTTTAGAAGATTCTTATAATTCTATTTCTATTCAAAGTAATAAGGTTTTTATTAAACAATAATATTAAAAACTATTTAGGAGGAATAGTAGTTTTATTTTTAAAATTATATTATACTTAATATCATATAATAATATTATTAGGCTTATAATCTTAAGAGGGATCTTTAAGATTATTATTTAGTCTATTAATATTTTTATATTCTATAAAAAAAGCTTAGTATATTGTTATAGAATATATTTTAGAGTTAATATTTAACTTATATTAATTAAATGAAATATACCTCTCTTTAAAAATATACTTTATAGACTAATAATCTATTTTGCTATATATATAATATTTCTTATTTAAATAGCTATATATAACTAGATAGAAAGAATAAATAATATTTAGAGTAAGTAGTTATAAACTTTATAAAGCTATATGAATAGAATGTTAAATACTATATAATATAGCATTTTAAAAGTATTCTTAAGAAGAGTTATATATATAGTTAATTTAAAATTAATTATTAACTTACTTCTAGCTATTATTTCTATTATTTTACATATATTATAATTTTTAGAGTAATATAGTATTACTTATAGCTAATTTTAACTAGTTATAGAAATTCTAAGAAGTTGCTATAAGGCTAAAGAAGGCTAATTAATCCTTAGATATACTATAATATATATTTATAAGCTAGAAGTAGAATACTATATTTATATAGAAGTTTAGTAGGAAGGCTTTTTAGATATATATAAGCTTTAATATAAAAGCTTTAAAAGCCTCTTTTTTATTTTCCTTAGGATTCTTAGTTATAATACTTTAAAATATAATATTTTACTAATTAGAAAAGTATAGCTATTAATATTTATGATTTTTGAAATATTTTTTAATATAATAAGTTATCTATTTAAACTATAAGTTAAAGCTAGGGTTATTTAAATATTTAAAATGATTTTTTAAAGTTTAATTTTTTGATATAATTAAAAATATATTAATCTATATATAATATAAAGTATTAAGCCTAAGGTAATAATTATAAAAGATATAGATCTTAATTTTAAATCTATTATATAGGCTTCTACTATATTTTATATTCTTATTATATAGCTTTATAAAGTCTATAATATATTTAACTAAAGTATTATCAAAAAGAATAATAGAAGTAAGATATAAGGTATACTTATAATATCCCTCTTAGTATTAGAAAGGTTTAGAAATAGTTAAATAAGAAGTTAGTAAGACTAACTATTATAATAAGAATCTTCTATCTTATATTATAAATATATAAGTTATTTAAATTAGTTATAAGTATTTCTTTTTAACTTCTTATTATAAGAGTATTATTAGTATTATATATTTAACTTTAAGTTAAGTATTATAGAAGGGTAGAATAAAGTTTAATTCTTCTAATATGAAATTATTAATTTACTTAGGATACTTCTTAAAGTTATTCTTAAAACTAATATGGTATTTTAGAACCTCTTAAAGTTCCTTATAAGTCTATAGAGTAAACTCTTGTTATTAAAATAGTTAGTATAATACTATAAAGATTTAATTATTATTTATATTAACTTTAATATTATATACTAGAAGGTAATCTCTAAAATAGTATAATATAGGGATACTAGCGAATTACTAAGTTATTAGAAGCTAATCCTTAAAGTTACCTTTAAATATTTTAAAAGGTTTAAAATTATAGAGTTTTATATAGGTATAGAAAGCTATTTAATATACTATATAAGTAGAGATTTTTATAGAATCTTTATTTATAATATTCTTAAGGTTAACATTAGGGATTTAGCTAAAAAGTGTTAGCTTAGGGTATTAATATAGCTTTATAGGGATAGAGATACTTAATAGTATTATTATTATAAATATAGAAGTATTTAGAATAAGCGTTTTATTTATAAAAGTTGATTTAAATATTATTATAGAAGTAAGAAGGTAGTTAAAGAGTTTTCAAGAAGTTATATAGGTTTCTTGAGGATTTAAGGCTAGAGATATTATAAATCTTTAGTATTAAAATTCTAATAATAGTTTAAAGAAAGTTATTATATTTACTAAATATACTCCTATAAATAAAAAATAAGAATAATTATTAACTTTTTAATAGTAGTTATTAAAAGGTATCTTATTTTAAAACTAAGTTGAATATAATTATTAATATTATAATAATAACTATTTATAAAGAATTAGTATATAATTTAGAAGCTCTTAGTAAAATCCTAAAATAGGGAGATTCTAAAATGTTTAAATAATAGTTCTTATAATCCTATATTTTATATAGACTTTAAATATAAGGTTTATAATTACTTCTTCTATTATAATAAATCTTATTAATCTATAGTATAGTAATATAATAAAAGGATTAACTACTAATTAGTATTAGTTTATCTAGAGGGTAATATATATTATATATAATCTTATTATATAGGTATAAAATAGTATTCTAGTTATTTATTTTTATTATTTCTGTATTATATAATATGAAGTATTATATAAAACTCTAGATCTCTAGTATAGTAATTACTTACTAATTACTATATAATTAGCTATAGCTAGTATTAGATATCTAGTACCTACTACTAGTAGGATATAGAAGGCATACTACTATATATATAGTAATATGTATAGTTACTATATACCCTATAGTATAATATAACCGATATTTACTTTATAATCTAATAGTAATAGTAATATTTAACTTCAAATTAAGTCTTATATTAATTAACCTTTATTTTAACTATTTCTCAGAATGTTATATAGAAACTATAGAAGTTAGTAAGATAGTTAGTAAGGAAGGTTTTAAAGTAATAATAATTACTCTTATAAGGTAATATTATTTTAAGATTATAATTTTAGAAAAAATAAGTATAGTAATAAGTAAATTAATAGAAAATAGGGCTATAAGTTATCTCAAGATATTTCATAATAGTTAGGAATATTAATAAAAAGTAAGTATTTAATAATATATAGTATACTAATTTTATGAATTAAGAAACTGACATTTTAGAGACTATTAAGCTTTATAAGATATCGCTTTAGAAAATATATAGATATATATTTTCTGTATCCAAATAAGCCTATTAAAATTATAATTAAAATTAACATTATTAGATATACCATATAAGAGTTTTCTTTTTCTATTCATCTTAAGTAAATATATAGTAAAATCTCTAGTATATTTTTCAAAATATAATTCTTTAGAATCCCTATTATTATTTATAATAAGGGTGTTAAATACTATAGTAATCTTATTAGAATTAAAACCCTGAAACCTTATACCTATGTATTTTTATTTTTACTATAATACCATATTTTTAAAGATATACAATATAAAAACCTACTAGGTACTATTGCTAAATATCATAAAATACTATTTTAAGATCAGTATTATAACTAGTAATAATAATTGGAAAACTAGGGATTTTATTAATAATAAGTAGATCTTATAATTCAAAGTATACTTATTAATAAGTATTAGTAGTTTTAGTAGAAATTAGGTAAAAATAGGTATTAAATATAATACTTATAGAAGTATTACTAATAACTTCAAAGAGGGGTATTTAAAATTAGTTAATTTAAATAGGATCTATTGAAGCTTTTATTGAAATAAATAGGGATATTGCCAACTAACTTTATATATTATATCTAGTATTAAAAACTCCGGATTTCGCCTAAATATTATGAGGTATAATATATATATCTAGAAGATTCTATCGATTTTCCTATCATAACGATAGTAAATCTCAAGAAAAAATATTCTTATTTTTATTTTTAAGAATATTAAGAAAGAGTTATATTATAGTAAGAAAGTTATCTTTTTTAAGTTTGAGTTAATACTAGAAGTTCTATATATACTGACGAATAAGTAGGATTTTCTTGCAAGTATTAATATAAATAATAATTTCATACGAAGTTATTTGTATTAATATAGAGAGTTCTTCTATAGGCTTAATTACTATTTTTATAGCTTTTATTATATCTACTATTTTAATTAAAAAGTTATAAAAAGTAGTAATTATAGTATAACTATATAATCCAATGATATGATAGTTATATATATCTTTATTCTTAAAAACCTCTCCAAACTACTATATTATTATTACGTTATAACAAATCTTACTTTAAAATTAGTAGTTATAGAGTTTATTAGAATAATAATATTTACTTATTAATTAAACATAAGGTATATTAATATAATTATAAGAGATACTAATATAAGTACTATTATTTAATATTAATAAAATGTGTTATAAAATATCTTTATTATTAAAATAAAGCTATATATATTACTAGTCTTCTTTATAATTATTAGATTTAAAGGTTTCTATTATAAGTATTTTAAATTAGTTGATTTTAAGTAAGAAAATAGTTCTTCCTAGATATATAGAATAAAATAAAGTGCTAACTATAGTAATTCAGCTAAGTAATAGAGAGGTTATATATTTCTCCGTTAAGGTATAATAGTAAGTAGACTCCTTATAGTATAATATGGTGATATTAATAAAATAGATATAGTGTGGCGTATTACCAGAAGCCCTCCGTCGAAATACCAGGTATCGAAATCCAGAGCTGTGCTAGCCTCTTAAAGGCCCCACTCCTTTACCTTTTGTGGCTTGTGCGGGGTAGTTATGCAGGCTTAATAAGCAAAAATCCTTGGATCTGGGACCTTGGATCCGAGAACATCGCATCCTTAGGACACTACCGGGTAGGTACCTTCCAGGTTATGTGTGGAATATTGACTCAGGGCCACGCTGCCGTACCGCAGAGTGCATTCCACCTGCAACCTTCCGTCATCGGCCCAGGTACTTTGACTGTCATCCCGAGACATCGACCAACTAGGAGCGCGACGCTGAGTATGAGTGCCTACCTAGCCACCCAAGGTATACCTCGGTTCGTTCTGCTGGATTCGTCGGGTCTCACTCCTGTGTGAGCAACATTGAGACTAGATGGTCAGTCCGCCTCTCTCTTTTCTTTCTTCCTCCCCCCCTCTCCTCCGGGCCTCTTTTTTCTCTTTCAGATTCGTCCCTTCTTCTAGCTTACCGAAAGTGAAGACGGGGCTGCAGCTGTTTTAGGAAGCGCAACCTTCTTTGAGTTACAAGCTCTTGGATGGACCATTATCCCCCGGGAGAAGGGAAAAAAAAATCGCAACTCTTCCAGCCACTTTAATATCGTTTACAAGCCAAGCAACTCCTTTCTCTTTTTTTTTTCAAAAAAAAAAAACCCTTAGCTGTTGTGTTGTTCGGTCTCGAATTCATCAGTTGGCGCATCGCGTTTTGCCAGTCTTTAATATAAACGATCGGATCGAAGACGAACGTTTGCGTCTGCACATAGAGTACTGCATACAGACTGGCCACTAGACAGTGTTCAACTGGACTTGCCGGGACCACTTTCAACCCACAACCCACAATCGCCGGGGCTACGACTAGGACTGCAACTGGAACCTGATCGGGACTCTTGCTCCCGTCTCTTCTTTTCCGCTTTCCTGTTCAAGGCAGGGTGCTCACACCTTAGACGACAAACCTCCCGCGCGACTTCATCGCAATTGCTTCTCTCAAAGCCGCCCAACATGAGCAAAGCAGCGGCCGTCAAGGAGGCCGTCAAGGAGAGTCTCCTTGGCGCCGAGGAGCCTGTTCAGTTGTCTGCCCAGACAAAGGCCAGATTCATCGCCAACGCCGTCAAGGACGATGCTTCGGGCGAGCTTCTCATGGGGCCCAATCAGTTCATCAAAGCTGTAGCCCCCGAAGATGAAGACTACGTACGCATTTCTTCCCTCGTCTTCTTGCTATTTTCCATCGAGTTCGCTGAACGCCGCTCTCTTGCTATCTGCGCAATACCTCGGCGCGAGGACCAACCTGCCCCCGATGTCCCTCCGATCCACTACTCGACCGCCTTACTGACACTTTCACTCGCGCGTGCAGCACAAGATCAAGCGCGAACAGTACGGTATCCTCTTTGGCGTCGCCGACCGCAAGGGCGTCGGCAAGATCACCATATCCGAATGGGCTGCCTTCGAAAACCTGCTTTTGAAGCCCGACGCCGAGTACGAGATCGCATTCCGCCTCTTCGACGTCGATAGAACCGGCAATGTCAAGTATGAGGACTTCCGCAAACTCTACGAGCTCAACAAGGGCCCCGACACCATCCCCTTCGACTGGGAATGCGAGTGGGCTAAGCTTTACATCGGCAGCAAGAAGAAGCGCCATCACATGGACTATCCTCAGTTCTCCCAGATGCTGCGTGGTCTGCAGGGCGAGAGAATCCGACAGGCCTTCCAGCTCTTTGACAAGGACGGAGACGGCTTCATCGACCCCGAGGATTTCGAGCGCATCATCCGCGAGACTTCCAAGCACAAACTCTCAGACCACTTGCTCGAGAACCTGTCCACGCTCTGCAACATTTCGCTCGGCAGCCGGGTTTCCTACGCCAACGTGCGCGCTTTCCAGAACATGATTAAGGAGATTGATTTGGTGGAGCTCATTGTACGCCGTGCTTGTTCAAAGAGCCCCGACGGCAAAATCACGAGAACCGAGTTCTTGAACCAGGCCGCCAAGATCACTCGATTCTCGCTTTTCACCCCCATGGAGGCCGACATCCTGTTCCACTTCGCCAGCCTCGACGAGCCCTCCGGCCGTCTGGGTCTCTCCGACTTCGCAAAGGTTCTGGATCCGTCATGGCGGAACGCCATCGACGAGTCCGACGACGCGACCTCACGCGCTCTCTCCCAGGGAGCATCGACCTCGAGGGCCGCCCTCAGCCGTGTCCTCGAGTCCAGCTACAACTTCGCCCTCGGCAGTCTGGCCGGTGCCTTTGGTGCCTTCATGGTCTACCCCATCGATCTGGTCAAGACCCGTTTGCAGAACCAGAGAGGCGCGAGACCTGGCGAGCGATTATATAAGAACTCGATCGATTGCTTCCAAAAGGTGTGGAGGAACGAAGGCCTGAAGGGACTGTACTCGGGCGTCCTGCCTCAACTTGTTGGCGTCGCTCCCGAAAAGGCCATCAAGTTGACTGTCAACGACCTCGTGCGCGGTCGCTTCACCAACAAAGAGGGCACCATCTGGGTTGGCCACGAAATTCTCGCCGGTGGTACCGCTGGCGCATGTCAAGTCGTAGGTGCTTCTCCGTCATTTTCGAGCTCGCATAATTGTACCACGTACATACTAATCAGTGTGTGTTGCTAGGTTTTCACCAACCCACTAGAAATCGTCAAGATCCGCCTGCAGGTCCAGGGCGAGGTCGCCAAGACCGTAGACGGTGCTCCCAAACGATCGGCCATGTGGATCGTCCGCAACCTGGGTCTCGTCGGCTTGTACAAGGGTGCTTCAGCCTGCCTCCTGCGCGATGTGCCCTTCTCTGCTATTTACTTCCCCACCTACAGCCATTTGAAAAGGGACCTCTTTGGGGAGTCCCCTACCAAGAAGCTGGGCATCGTCCAGTTGCTGACCGCTGGCGCCATTGCCGGCATGCCTGCCGCCTACCTCACCACGCCCTGCGACGTTATCAAGACCCGTCTCCAGGTCGAGGCGCGCAAGGGCGAGGCCACCTACACAGGTCTTCGCCACGCTGCCACAACCATCTGGAAGGAGGAAGGCTTCCGTGCCTTCTTCAAGGGCGGCCCTGCCAGAATCTTCCGCTCATCCCCTCAGTTCGGCTTCACCCTTGCAGCTTATGAGGTTCTCCAGAGCGTTCTGCCATACCCTGGCAAGCCGGAGCAGGCCAAGGTTCACACTGGAGTCGGCGAAGCTGTCTCTACCCTCAAGGAGAAACTCGACACCAGCCCCTACGCCCGCAGCCGCAACGCCCTGAAGATTATCCTCGACATCGACGAGGACTTTGGCAAGGTCAAGGTGCCTAATCAGGAGTCGTGGAAAAAGTTGCCAGCTTTCATGCAAGCCAACGCAAGCAGCTCGTCTTGAGACTGTCACTAGTGACAGCTGCAGGAGAAGGACAATGCTGCTCTTGGGAGGGGCATAGCAGCTGTCAAGAAAAGCAAATTTTCGACAGCATGGAGGCATCTGCGTCTGGAAAAATGAAAGAAAGAAAGAAAAAGTAACTGCATATATGGCCGGGTTGACATGTTCTAGAGCTTAGACCGGTGACCAGCACAAACAACTCTAGAGCGCAGTAGAAAAATTGGGGCGAGATATATGGAAAGACAACTGATTTTCCCCGCCGGCGTTCGAAGGTGGCATATACACAAGACTCAGGTATTCTCTCTCATTTTTGCTCTTTCGTCCCTGTCACGCGACTTGCCAAAAAAAGCGCACACTTTACATACAAAAGACGATCGTTTTTGGTGGCGATACTCGCGGCGCTGTAGCTACAGTGTACGCTTTTTTGGCAAGTCGCGTGTCTGTCTTGCACTGATGTTCCTTTTGGTTGCTGTTTTTCTTTGGTCGTGTATTCTACAACTAAAGTGCTCAAGTGTTCGTTCAACATCAACTTGGCAGCTATGCCAAACTGACGAGAGCAGTCGAGAGAGGCACGTTGCGAGGCAGAAGGTCAAATAGATTCTCATTATTCCATCGTGACATAGCTGCACCACCACTATGGTGTGGAGTGTATTTCATTTTGGCTGTCAGTGACTTGGCGCATCTTCTTGAGCTCGGCTAGCTGCACCTCTGAGGGTGACCACTGCCAGTCTGCGATATCTATGTGAAAAGAGATACATGAGTCTAAAGAATGGAGGACGGGGAGCAGTCTTGAATCGACCAATAGCAAACTAGTCTAATCTTTGGTGCTCTTCGTCATCTGCCCTCAGAAGCGAGTCCCTCTCATCCGCCTTGCCCTCGGAGCCGCGGTAGAGGACGTAATGCTGGGTCATGAAGACGACATCGTAAACCATGGAGACGTTGCCGAGGGCAAACTTGACGGGATTGCCCGTGATGCCGGACCAATCGTGCTGCATGTACGAGTCGATGGCCTGCTGAGCACAGGACAGCAAACCGCCGGAGAAGTCGAGCAGGATTTGCCAGATGGACCACCCCCTTGTGGACTTGTTGCGGTAGTTGGTGATGACCTGAGGCGTGTACTTGATCAGGGTGATGACGAGCTTGACGTACGAGATGGCGTAGACGATGTCGAGGGCACACCAGCTGGTGCGCGGATCACCGTCGCCCGAGGCCGTAGCGACGGTCAGGGCGACGATGACGACGCCGACGACGCAGCCAATGGCTATACCCGTGATAAACCGACTCGGTTTGGTACCTGCGGCGGGTGCGAAGCCCCAGATGTTGGGGAAGTATTGGCTGGTCGTGATGCAGGAGAGCAGCAGGGCGTGAGCGGCGAAGGTGATGTCATTGAATGCAACGGTTGGCGTGAGACCGTGATTGCGTGCGGCGTACTGCGAGCGAACGACGGGAGAATAGTAGAGGCACGAATTAGAAACGAGGTAAGCTAGAAACCCTGTGTCGTAGACGAAGCCATGACAGTCAGTCAGTCAGTCAGGATGGCTAGGTGGACGAGCGGACTCCCCCGGCGAGGGATGCGACTGACCGAGGCAGTTGATGATGGGAAAGTCAACCGTCGTGCCGGCCGTGGTTTTCCTCGAGAAGTTGAGGAGAGGTTGCGGGTAGAAGGAGCCAGACCAGCAGAGAAAATAGACCCAGCCGAAGACGGCAGACAGGAAGGGGAGGAATTCGATCGTCATGTTCTAGCGCTTTGCGAGCTGTTTTGGGCCACCAAGCCTATCCTTCTTGCTGTGTCTCTCCCAGTCTCTCTCACACACACTCACCGGGTGAGTATCTCGAATCAGTCGTAAGTGCAGCAGACCCAATGGGATTAAAAGTTGGGAGTCTATTCTCCGGGGTAGCGGGCGGAAGAAATGACATGTACTACTCGATCTATTGCGCAGTGGTGGAGGACCAAGGACACCTATATATCTATACCACGATAGGTACTCACAGACCGGACATCTTGACATCCAGTGATCAGCCCCAGCCTCTAGGTTATAAGAGAGGCTACTGTCGAATTAATCGTGTTGTTATGTCAGGAATAACGCGCTCGAGAGGCAGAGTTTTGTACCGGCTAAACCTCGGGTGCCGGCGCCATCTCCACGGACCCCGCCCTACTTAAACTGCTTGAAATAGAGCCTCATGCGGCATGTATAGCCACATTTAGTTACACATAATATGCACCAGATTTTACCCCCTAATTACATATAATAAATAAGAGTCTCATGATACTAAAGAGCTACTAGGCTAGAAAGTATATATTATAATAATTTAATATATTTTAAATATTAAGATGTCTACTAAAAATACCCCTTTTTTAGTTTTTAAAAGAGTTAATTAGTAGCTAACCTAGTATAATACCTTTTAAGTAGAAACTAAGGCTTATAATTTATAAAACTATTTTAACCTTAAGGTAATTATATAATAAAGTTTTATTTAGAATTTCTTTAAAAGTTACTCTTAAGTAATTTTCTAGAATTAAAGTAGTATTAATAAATTATTAAAATACTTAAATTAAGTATTCTTAAGAACTCTATTTCTATAGGGATAAATTATAAAAAGGATTAATAACTCCTTATAGATATTATTAAAGAAGTTTATATAAGAGATATTATAAACCTTATTAAGAAAGATTTAAAAACCTATATAATCTTTTATAACTTCTATATTTTAAAAACTTAAAAATACTAATATAAATAGTTAAACTAAATCTAAATAATAATTTAAATCTTTAGATATATAAATAAGGTATTCTAATACTAATACTATTATATAGAAGAAGATATAGTAGTATAGATTACTAATTTCTATAACTATTTTAGTATTATAAATAACTTATACTTCTAAAATACTACTTTAATATACTATAAAATACTTTAATCCCTTAGATTTAAATACCTTATTATAAGAATAATAACTAAGGTATAATTTTAAAAGTAGTAAGATATTATATATAAAGTTTAAGTAGTTAACTATACTCCTTCTATTATTAAAATACTTTAGATTTATAATTTTATAATTTTATTAGCTTTCTTATTAATTAAATCCTATATATAAAGTTATATACTTATAATTTAAAGTTATTTAAATATTATATTTCTAGATAAAATTATTTTAGCTATTATAGAAGTAATTTAGTATCTCTGTAAAGCCCTCTTATATAATAAGATTAATTATAATATTTTTAATATTATAATAGAAGTTTTAACTATTATTTTAAACTTTTAGAATAATAGGAGATATTTTTAAAATTTAGATAAACCTTTATACTTTCTAAAATATAAACTAAGTTACATTTTAATATATTATTATTATATATACTTCTAATTAACTTATAAGGGCTAGATACTAAATATTTTAACTAAAGAGAAAATTAAATAGTTATTAGTTTTAAATCTAGACTTCTTAAAGAAAGTTTAGACTTTTAGATAATAATAACTATATAATTAACCTTCTAGCTGAAGTAG
>QAPF01001235.1:0-11856 GCA_004367935.1 Colletotrichum sidae | reverse complement strand
TTTTATTATATAGGTATTTTAAAGTTAAAGTAGTCTTATAGGTTATAGGTTTTAGCTTCTATTTAAAAGGTATTATATTAAGTTAGCCATTAATTAGTTCTTTTAAGGATTAGAAGAAAGATATTTTTAGTAGATATCTTAATATTTAAGATATTTTAAATTATTATAATATATATTTTTTAGCTTAGTAGTTTTTTAGTATTATAAGATTCTTAATTATTATACATAATTAGGAGGTAAAATCTGGTATATATTATATATAACTAAATATAGCTATATATATTATATAAAACTCTATTTTAAGCGGTTTAAATAGAGCGGGATCTATAGAGATAATACTAGTACCTGAGGTTTAGCTAGTATAAACTCTACTTCTCAAACATATTATTCCTAATAATATCTCAAGAATTAAGAAGAGCTAAAATAGGTAAAAAAATACATTTTTAAGTATTAATATAATTTATCATATTAGATTAAGCTTTTATAAAAAATAAAGTAATTCTAGTAGAATATTTAGTTTTTATATAAGTGGTAAAAAGATAGAGATTTGTATAGACTTTTCTATAATAATAAATAAATAAGAAGGGTAATTTCTTAAAGAATAAAGTATAGAATCATTAAGTTAATAAGAGCTAGGCTTATAATCTATTATAAAGAATCACTTTAGGATTTCTGTATTATAGGATTGAACTTGTAGTATCAATTATATATACGCTCTAATAGGTATATATATATAGACTAACTATAATATAGAGTTGTACTACTATATTGAGGTGTAAAAGGATATTGTATCCGACTGATTGTTATTAGCCCTTAAGTATATATTAACTATAATCCTAATACTAAGCTCATATATGTAGGTATTATTCTATTACTTTTGAACTTCTATATATTTCTAAGTTAAAGCTAGATTAAAGCTAATAGTTTTACTACTAAGTCTTTTTAACTATATTTAGTTATAGAAGTATATATAAGCTACAGTATATAACTAAGTATTCTCCTATTATAGAGATTATTTACTAGGCATTATATAAAACTACCTACTAGATAAGGCAGCTAAATATATAAAACTCTAAAAATAGAATCCTATAAAAATAAAGTAGATAAGTCTAGAAAGATTATTGATACAAATTTTATAGTTTTAAATAATACTTTAGAAAGTTTAAAGGGAGTTCTTATGTAGATATAAGATTTCAAACTATTACAATTTTCTTTCCTTTTAATATAGATTATTTTATTAAGTTTTTATTTAAGTTTAAGTAAATAGTTAAGTGGATTCTAAGTAGGTTTATTATAATTAGTCACTCTTATAATATATAAGAGGTATCTCTAGAATTAAACTATTTAAAGTTATTTTATAGAGAGATTGAATTCTTTATTAGAAAAGGTATTATTAGTTATCATAACTTTATCTCAAAATAGGCTTTATATTTAATATTAATTAGTTAGAATACCTATTTGACGTAGTAGTTTAACGTCTAGCTGGTTTTTACTATTTTATAATAAGAATAATAGGTTCAAATCTGACGGCGGCTAAGTATAACTAGTAGTTATAGACTTTCGAGTTATATAAACTAAGTATTATAACTACTACTAACTATTAGCTCTTACTAATAACTATTGATAACTAGTAACTATTAATAACTAATAATAAGTACTACTAACTAGTTAGTATTAATATTATATAATAACTTACTATAATCTTTTAAAGAAGTAACTATAATAAATATAGGTTTATATCTTCCTTTTATAATATACTTTCTATTTTTATTAGCAATTATATTAGCTAACTATATTTACTACTTAAGGTTTCTTCTATTTAAATAATTCTTCAGAATTAGTAGTATCTATAGGGTAAATAAAGTAAGAGCTAATAACTAAGTATAACTACTCTTAAAAGGTCTCGGAGAAATATATGACTTTAAATAGATGAGAAACCTTTAATATAACTATTACTTAGTTAGAATATAACTAAGTAAATAGTTAATAAAAGTATATTTCTTAAAATATATCAACTATCTATACCTAAGTTTTAGATTTATAATAAGAATAAAGTATTTGTAGTTAAAGATGTAGAAATAAGTTGAGTCTAACTTTATAGTATTTTGTCTAAGTAGTTTTGTAAAGTTTCTAATATGATACTTACTAGTTTAAATAAGTTATAAATATTTAGATATAAAGAAAGACTATTACTATTAAATTAAATATAATACTAAAGTAGCTAAAGTTAGAGTAGTAAGTAACCAAATAGTTGTAAGCCTACCTATTTACTTTAATAAGAGTGAAAGGATTATTAGATAGATTTATCCTTATAATATAATAAATAAATATATAAGTATTATAACTTAAATATAGATATTATAAGTAAAGATAATTATTTATATACTATTTATATAAGCCTTTTGCTTTATATAGAGAATATTTAGCACCTAGTTAGGATTTATACTCTAACCTACTTTATACTAATTACTATAGCTATAGTTACTTTAAGTCTTCGAATTATAATAATATTATATTAATAGTATATAATGATATGATATTTCTAATTTTAGGTTATCTTATCTAATAATGCTATCTTGAGGTTTTCTAACTATTAGCTATGAATTACTATAGATTTCAATATATATACCTTCTTAGAATAAAGTAATACCTAATACGCTACTTCTAATATATATTTAAAATATTTAGAATTATTACTAAATATCTTACTTTTAAATATTAGATTCTTTTTTCTTTTTTTAATCTTATACTTCTTAGTTATACTAATAGTTTTATCTACTAGTAATATTTTGAAGTTAAATTTAGCTATAACTATTTTTAGAAAGTTAAAAGGAGTAATAAAGTTGTCTTTATATAATACTAGCTTATTTAAACTTTTATAAAAATAGCTAAAGTCTTTATAGTTATTAATAGTTTTAATAAGATTGACATTTATTTTAAAGTTATAAGGGTTGAATATAGTGATAGTATTCTTATTATTATTATTATTATTAGTAGTAGTAGTATTATTATAAAGATAGCTATTGATTTAAATATATTGAAGGATAAAGAGAAGGCTAGTTTGTAGTAGTTTATTACTCTTTTCTATCTATAAGGCTAGTATTATTAAGATATATTAATAGCATTCTAGTATAAGTTAATATTATAAGTATTACTATAGTAAATTTAATACTTTGAAGTTACTACTAAGATTATTATATAGTTTATATTAGTAAATTTGTATATCTAGTTATTATTCTATTATTTTATATTACCTATTTCTAAGTTAAAGCTAGGTTTAAACTAAATACTATACTACTAAATCCTTTTTACTATATTTACCTATTATTACGAACTGTATTGTTAGGTTTATAGAGATAGGTAGGTAAAGGCTTGTTTATATTGAAAGCTATCTATAGAGTAGTACTATTTAATATATAGGTTTATAAGTATATCTTATATAAGAAGTGTTTTATATAAGTAGGTTATATAATCTAGGATAATAACTTATAAGTATAAAGTTATTATAATATACCCCTTTAGATATAACTATATCTAAATAAATACTAGTTAATATATAAAGTTAGTTGAAAATCTTTATCCTATATATATATAACTTCTAAGATATATAATAAATAAAATAAGAGAAATACTAGTTATTTCTAAAATACTATATTAAATATAGATAGATATAAAGTTATTCTTTTTGTAATTATAGATAATTCTTATTTAGGATATTACTTTAGATTAGAGTGAGTTATAAAAGTATAATAAGCTAATAGTGTTTTTTATAGTATCTTTATTTTGATTTTCTTCTCTCTTTAGATTACTACTACTATTATTATATAAGTTTTTATTTAAGATTACTTTATATATATGTATATATATATATATATTTGCTACTGATGTTATTTTATAGAAGAATAATTAAAATAGCTTCTTTTTTGGAGATTATTTGTATTATCTTATACTAAGTAGTGTTAAATAAGCTGAATGCTAGTAATAATAGTTAGAGTAATTCCTTTATACTAGAGCTAGAGGAGTAGACTAAACCTTTTATAGGTAATAATAGTTGGAGTGGTTCCTTTATACTAGAGCTAGAGGAGTAGACTGAACTTTTTATAGGTAATAATAGCTGGGGTAGTTTTCTTATACTTGAGTTTTAAGAGTAAGATAAAGAGTTTATAGGTAATAATAGTTAGAATAACTCTTTTATATTTGAATTTAGTATAAAGTAGTAGTCTTTTAATAGGTTTATTAAATAATTAGTTTCTAAGATAGTATTAATTAATATTTTAACTTAAAAGAGATATAATTTATAGGGGTAAGAAGTAATAGTTTGATCTTTAAGAAGATTTAAGAAAGGTTCTTATTAAGGGAAGGAGGTGATAGTTTTTCTCTTAGTAAGTATTACTAATGTTAATCTAGTATATCAATAGTATTTAATTAGTTATTTTATATATTAATAGTAATATAGAAAGTATAAACTTAAGGGAAGGTAAGGTAGTAAATTAAAGTTAGATAGTTTTTATAAGTATTATATATAAGAATTATATTTATAGTATACTCGTTAGGAACTTATAGGATAATTATTATTATATAAAGTTAGTTTAGTTGGGTAAATATTAATAGTATATTATAAGTAAGATTTTATATATACTTTTATCTAACTAGCTAGTAATACTAGGATTTTAATATTTTGAGTTTATTTAGAATAGTAGTTTTATTCTTTTAGTATATTTGATGGGTTTTATACTACTTATACTGCGAATTAATTATTATCTAAAAGCTTAAATAAGTTAAAGTTATACTATAACTAGCACTTTTTGATAAGTTTAGTAATAGAGGGTTTGCTTTTTAGAAGATAGCTAGTAAGGTAGTTATTTTAGAGTGAGTTCCTCCTTCTATACCTATAGGTTAGGATAGAAGTTATTCTGAATTAATACTTATTAGGAGTACTTCTAGAGCTAATATTTACTTAGTTATAATTAGTCTTTCTATTTAGAAGTTATAGCTAGTTTTTAATAGTTTTATTATTAGGAATATTTTATAGGGTATTATTAATTTATATATAGATATTATGTTTTTATATAAAGTTGCTTTCTTATATAGAGAGTAAGGGAATTAGTATAGTATTTTTAGGTGTTTTTTTTAAATTCCTTATACTAGTTATTTTCTTAGGTGAAGTTTGTATTTTTTTGCGGTTTGTACTTTATGGGGTAATTTTAACTTTCCTAGTTTTCATACTATTAAGTTATATTTCTTTTAATAATATATTTATAAATAAAACTAGAATTATAAATAGTAGTATAGTTGAGATTTGTATTTATAAGTAAAGAAAGAAGATTGATAGAATGAATAAGTTATCGTTGGATTTTATAGGGGATATTTATTAGGTATTTAATATACTTATAAATAGTTGTTTATATAATTATTCTAAAAAGTATATTCTTTATAGAAATTTCTCTTGAAGTTGTGTTTTTTAAAGGTTAAAAAGGGTTTAGAAGTATTTAAACTTAGGGTTTAAAAATATTTGTATTAATCTATTAGTTAGTATATTATTTATTAGTATATAGATAATATTAAATAAGCCTATTATATGCTCCTAATAGAGCTATATATTTTAGATATTTATATAGTAGAAGTATATAGAGATTAACTTATTAGTATTAATTATAAGGTGAATTATTTAGCTATTATTATAATAGATCTTTTAGATATTATCTAACTTTAGGGTAATATCCCTAAAGAATTACTTAAGTATTATAGTTTTTTTTATAATATATTTAAATACTAGGAGTTCTGCTTTAATAGTAGATGTAGTAATAGTAGCCTGATGAGTAGATTTCTATTAGATTAGTTTTTTAAAGAGGGAGATTATGTATTTTTAGGAGGATTTCTATATTTTATTATTATTAGTAAATAAAGTATTTTTTATAATTAGTAATACTTATTTACCCCCTGAGTTATTATAATGAATTATAAGAGAATGAGTAGAATAGAAGTAATAAATTGTCTAATTAATTATTAAGAAGTATTAATAAGAAGGGTTTATAAAGTAATATAAAAGTTAAGTATATATAAAGGAGATATTAAGGCAAATTATAATTAATATATAAAGTATTAATTTAATCTTCTCCTAGAATTTGTTAATTTTAAAAACTATAGTAGTATTTAGATTTAAGATAAAAGGGATTATAGGAATAGGGATTAGAAGTAAAATTATATTAATTAAACTATAGTATTTAGTGATTTCTTTAACATATTAATTATAAATAAAGTTAATTATTTTTATTTATTAATTCTAAATAATTTATATTTTAAAGAATTATTTTACTAATCTTTAGTTTTTTATTTTATAAGTAGTTTTTAGTTGTGAAATAAGTTGAGTAGTATATATTATTACTAAGTAGTAGTAAAGAATAAGGATATTATTAATATAAAATATAATAAGTATATATTTATTTAAAGTCTAGAAGAAGTATAAGTTTTTATTTGTAAGATAGAGTTTTAGGTAAATAAGTATTAATAAGAATCTTTTATATTATAAAAGTAATATATTGTATAAATTGTAAAGTATACAAATAAGTTTAATATAACTTCTATATTACTAGAAATTTTTTAGGAGTTAATATTATATAAGAGTTCTTTTAGGATTAAGGTAAGTATTAAGGAAAATATTAATAATATCTAGTTAGAGTATTTCTAAGTTAAAGATTACTATAATTATTATTATTATATATAAAGTTTATATAGTTAATATTATAATATATATTTATTTAAGGAGATCTAGTTATTATAAGTCGTTATATATATAAAGCTTCGCTTTATAGTGATTAAGGAATCTATTTTTGTTTTTTTTATATAAGAAAACTTATTTAAGGGGAATTAGCCTTTTTTTAGATTTATTTTATAAGATAACTTTCTAAATTTCTTTCCCTTAGAATACGTTTATCTCTATACATACTACTTATAAGAAGAAATCTTAAAGTTATTCTAAGAAGTAAAAGATTTTTTTTATATAGTTAGTAGTTTTAAAAGTTAGTTTATATATATATATATAGTAGAATATTAATAAGATGAAGTGATTAATTAGTTGAAAAGGAGTGAAGTAGTTGTTTGGAAGTAGTAGTATTTTTGAGAAGTTGTTTAAAATATAGGGTTTCTATTAATAGAGTTAAATTGAGTTTTCTAGTTTTTTATTTTATTAAGCCTGTTTAATTATAGATATTATTTATAGAGGAAGCTTTTATACAAAAATAATTTATTTAAAAAGTTTTTATTAAAATAATGAGGTGGAGTATGAGATAGTTATATAATTTCTTTTGAATAAGGTATAGTTAATTAGGTAAATATAAGTTAGGAAGAACCTTGTTTATTTAAATAGTAGTTATAAATATAAGGTATATAAAGTATCAGTTAAAATTATTATTTTGAGATGAATTTGGTTTGAAACCTTAGATTTTATAGTTACTTTGTATTAATTAGTTATTTTTTATAATTTTTACATATTAGAACTTAACTATTAGAATAAGTTTACTCTTTATTATATATAGCTATATATCTTAAGTATAAGTAATATATATAGTATTTTTATTTATTATTAAGATAGATAGTTCTATTAGCTTATCTATTTAGATATAAATAATATTTTTAATTCTCTTATTAGGTAGAGGTTTCTTAAGATTAATATCTCTAAGTGAATTATTTAGCTTAGGGGTTGACTTTAGTATTATTAATTATTCTTCTTATTTTAAAAGAAGTTTGCTAAGGGTAGTTCTGACATCTTAAAACTTTTTCTTAGTTTCTATAATAGTATTTAAAGTAGTTGATACTTTGTAAGATAGGATCTAAGGAGTGCTAACTGAATTAAGGATCTTAAGTATTTAGAATATATTATTTATAATATTAGAATTTTTCTCAATCTTTTTAATTATTATTTAAGTGAGGTTTTTTAGATTAATTTATTTAATACCTTTTTTCATATAGAATTTAGATTTATTGAATTTAATATTTTGTATTATAATTATTTAGTTAAGTAAAAGGATTTAGATCTAATAGAAGTTATATATATTAAGTATATATCTAACTAGATATTTAATATAACTTCTTAGTTTTATTTTGAATTATTATCTATAGAATTCTTACCTTTCTTTAAATAGGTATATTTAATATCTATATATATATAAAGGTACTCTTAGTTAGAATGTGGATTCTTTACTAGAGAGATAATTTCTTTTTAGACATTCTGTTTTATATATTACTAGAGCTATTTGTTTTTAATTTTAATAGGTAATTTCTATTTAGAGTTTGCTTATAGGCTAATATTATAAATAAAAATAGTAGATTTAATTATTTTTAGCTAGAAATAAGATAAGAGGTTCGTATTAGTAAGTATTTTAATAGATCTAGTCATCTTTTGCTTAATATATTCCTAACTATTTGCTGGTTTTCTTATATGTAGGGGAGAAAGTTTGAGTTTAATCTTTTTTTAGTAAATATTTAACATTGTATTTATTTATTAATTATAATAATTATTTTCTTAATATCTTATTAGATTTTATAGATAGGAAGGCTTTTTTAATATAGCATTTATTATTTTAAATTATATAGTATATTAAAGATTTATTTTAGAGTTGTATTTGGAAAGATAAAGATAAAGAGAAAATTTATATATTTACTTTTAATTACTATTATTTAATATGATATATTATATATAAGAAGGTAGTTAAAGAGATTCTTAGTAATATAATAATAAGGTTATTAAATATAATATTTAGATCTTTATTAGGAAATAACTTGTTAAGTATAGGTTATTATGTAGTATTTATATTTTAAATAAGTTGTTAGTTTGATCTTTACTTCCTCAGTATAAGTAATAACCTTAGTGAGAGTATTAGGTTTTTAGTAATCTAATTATAAATACTAAAAGTATACTGAGTCTTCTTATTTATATAGGGTTTTTTTAAGGGATGAAAGTTTCTTTGAAATATATAAGAATTAATAATGTATATAGTATTAAATAGAATTATATTAGAATAAATAGAAATAGGAGTATATTTAAAGAAAACTAGGTTTGTTTTATAAAGAAGGTTATATATAATAATATTATTTTTCTTCTTTCTAAAATAAAGTATGTAGTTAAGATTAAAGTATGAGATATTTTTCTTTTCGAATAGTGTTTTTAAAATGATATTTATATGAAAATTCTTAATATAATAGATATCTTTTAGAATTAAGTTTATCTTTGTTTTATTTAAGTTATTTAGGATAATTTTTAGTATATAGTGTTTTTTTAAAGATAGGGAAAGATATAGTATTATTTTTAACCTAAGTGTTTATTGTTGAGATTTTATAGGAGTTAGATTTTAGAAGGTTTTTTTAGTTAATAAGGTGGGTAGTATTATAGTTATTTATAATTATATTATTGTTGAATAAGTAGTATGAAGAGATAGGAGTAGTAAATATGTTAAATGATTTGAAGTTTATATAGTAGGGTTTTTCTAGAAGGAAAGGGTTAATAGTAATAGTTATTATATTAGAGGGGTATTATAGGGTAGGTTGAGATTAGTTATTTTATTTATCATTTCTATTACGCTTATTTTTCTTCTTTCTTCGCTATTTTTTATATAGGATTTTTAGCTAACTGATTTAGGTTAAATCTATATGAAGGTTGCTGAAGTAATTTTTATTTAGATAGTTTTAGATGAGCATCTTTTTGTTATTTGAAATATATTTATTATACTAGTTTGAACTACTTTTTAGGATGATTTTAAGGTATTTATAGTTAAGGGGGGATTGGAAGTAGTTTAATATATTATAAAAGTAGATTTTAGATAATCTTATTTAATTTATATTTTATAAAATAGGTATAGAGTTCTTAGCTAATTACTTTATAAGGGTTATATAGACCCCTTATTTATTATAAGATTTCTTTAAGAGATTCTTATAGTAAATAATATTAGAGAAGATATTTCTATACTCCTAGAGGGAGTAGATATTAATATCTATATATTTATCTATAGTAATCTAATTAAGTTAGGTATTTATTTAGTCTAAGGTGAAATAGGTTCTTATAGTAGTTAGGAAGTTTTCTATTATTAGAATATTAGTAATTTTGGGAATATTATATTAAGTAGTATAAAGGTAAGTATTATTCTAATTATTATATTAAGTAGATATATTATTTGAGGCTTTTACTTAAATAAGGATTAGGTTGTATTTTTTTCTACTTACTATTAGGATATTAAATTCTAATAAGGTGAGATAGTATTTCAGATTAATAATAAGGCTATAGAGAGAAGTATTATTTATAAGGAATTATTTAGAGTATATTATTTAAAATAGGTTGATATTAATAGTTATATTAATTTAATATTTCATAGTTTTAAGGTTTTTTTCGATTTTTCTATTTTTAGAAGTTCTAGTTATAGAGAGGTATAAGTATATTCTATATTTACTTTAGATTCTAGGGGTACTAATTATTATTTTAAAAGTAAAAGTATTTTAGAATAAAGTTGCCTGAGAGGTTAAATATAAAAAGTTATTCTAAATAACTTTATTTTAAGATTATAGTATAGCTTAGGCTATTTAGATAGATTAGTTTTAAGTATTCTTATTTTAAATATATTCTTCGAGAAAGTATAGTCTTTTTTAAGAGTTAAATTTAAGAGGATAAGGTTTATTAGAATTAATATATTTCTAAATATCTTTTATTTTAATATAGTATTTAAAGATATTATACTATTAAGGCTAGTTATAATAACTATTGAGGTAGATTGAGGTATTAAATCCTAATAATAAGAATATTTAGAATAACATAATAGATATAATTAGTTAATTAACTAGGAAGTAAAAAGGGATAGGAAGAGGGTTTAAAGATAATATAAACCTAATAGATATAGTTTAATTAATAGATCTTAGAGGGTATTTAGAGTTAGGTTTATAATTATTATAAATTATACTATTAGGTTTATAGAGATAGGTAGGTAAAGGTTTGTTTGTATTGAAAGTTATTTATAGAGTAGTACTATTTAATATATAAGTTTGTAAGTATATTTTATATAAGAAGTATTTTATATAAGCGGGTTATATGACTTAAGATAGTAATTTATAAGTATAAAGCTATTATAATACTTATAGAAATATATATAGGTTATAGTATATTACTAGGTTTTTTTATAATAGAGATTTAATATTAGGTGTTATATAAAACTACTTATTAGGTAGGAGGTTAAATATATAATATATTATAATTAAATATAGTTATATATATAGGAGGGGCTAATAGCTCGCTTTCTACTACGACTATTAGTAGACTTATTACCCCCTAAAATACAACTTCAGCCCTCCTACCCCCCTACTAACTACTATAACTAGCCCCTAGTTAATCTAAAGCTAAACCCCTTATAGGTATAGCTAGTATACTTACCCTATGTCAACTTTTTTAATAATAAATAACTAATAACTCTTTTTATAATAACCTTACACCTTTATACTTTTATACCTTTATAATTATATATAATTCAAATATCTCGAGATATTTAATTACTACTAACTATATATACTCTATTTAAATATTCATTATAACCTTAATATCTATAACTTTAATATCTTTATTACAAACTCAGCCCTACTTACTCCTAAAATAAGACTTTATATTACTAATATAAAAATTCTCTACTACTAATATAAACTAATTTATAATTTCCATATAAGTATAATAGAACTCAGCTTATTCCTATTAGTAAATAATCTTAATATATTAAATATAGCTAATAAATAAATAATACTTATATAGATATAGATATTTCTAATATAGTTAGATAGCTTTCAAAACCTCTATAATTATATTATTATAATATTCTAAAATATCTA
>QAPF01001234.1:0-11909 GCA_004367935.1 Colletotrichum sidae | reverse complement strand
TAGAATATCTTATTTATATATCTAAAAATCTAAATTATTATATAGGCTTAATTTGACTATTTATATTAATATTCTTAAGCTTTTGAAGTATAGAAGTTATAAAAAGCTATATAAGTTTTTAAATCTTTTTCTATAAGGTTTATAATATTTCTTATATATATTTCTTTAGTAGTATTTAGAAGGAGTTATTAGTCCTTTTTATAATTTACCCCTATAAAAATAAAACTCTTAAGAATATTTAATTTAAATGTTTTAAAGAATTATTAATATTTTTTAATCTTTAGAAAGTTACTTAAGAATAGCTTTTAAAGAAGTTTTAAAAGGAGGTTTTATTATATAGTTACCTTAAAGTTAAAATAGTCTTATAAATTATAAGGTTTAACTTCTACTTAAAAAGTATTATATTAAATTAGTTACTAATTAGTTCTCTTAAGGATTAAAAGAGGGGTATTTTTAGTAGACATCTTAATATTCAAAATATATTAAATTGTTATAATATATACTTTTTAGCCTAGTAGCTCTTTAGTATTATGAGATTCTTAATTATTATATATAATTAGGGGGTAAAATCTAGTATATATTAAGTATAACTAAATATAGCTATATATATTATATAAAGCTTTATTTCAAGTAGTTTAAATAGGGTAAAGTTTGTAGAGATCATACTAGTACTTAAGGTTTAGTTAGTGCAAACTCTGCCTCTTGAGTATATTATTCCTACTAAGATTTAGGAGGAATATAAGATTGGAGAGATACTAATAGTAAAGAATACTTTAGAATAAAAATATAACTATAATATACTAATTAAATAGAAGGATTATAAAATTTTAATATAAGAGCTCTTAGAAAGCTTTATTAATAATAAGGTTATATTATAATTTAAATTATAATATAGAAATATTAGAAAGAATAATAAACTAATATTAATTAACTAATAACATAAAACTATATAAATTGCAAACCTGATAATATAACAACTTATAAGAGATATATATAAACTACTATAAAGCTTACTTCTTAAGTATTAAATAAATAAATTAAATAAAAGGATTAATATTATTTTCTTTTTTTTATATTTCTAAAAGTCTTCTTTTTTTAACTATTATCTTCTTCTTCTTCTTCTATATTATTAGGAATAATAATAAGTAGTATTTATCTAGAAGTAGGATATTATTAATACTAGTAGGAACTAGTGTTTATATAATAGTAATAAATAGGTAAGTTAGTATTAATAAGACTAAAGATATAGTTATAATATTAGTAGGATATAGTATAGCTATTAGAATATATTATAATATCTTATTATATAGAAGTTAGTATAATAAAAATAGGAAGTAAGAAGAAAGGAACTTATTATTATTTATATAATACTATTAAAGTTAATAAGAATCTATCTAAGAGTAAAAATAGGAATAGAAGTAAGAATACTTTTAATATATAAAGAAGGAATAATAGGTATAATAGTAATATAAATTAGAAGTACTTATTAAATATAATAAAAATAGTTATTATAATATTATATTATAATGGAAAATTCGAATAAAAAGATAGAAGTATAATAATTCTTATTAATACCTTTNTTATTAAATATAATAAAAATAGTTATTATAATATTATATTATAATGGAAAATTCGAATAAAAAGATAGAAGTATAATAATTCTTATTAATACCTTTCTTATTAATAGTAGGAATTATAATAGTAATAATATATTTACTATATATAATTAAATAATTGATTTAATAGCTAGTAGTATATAACTTAGGACTAATAGTAAAGAAGTAAGAGCTCTATTTATACTTATTCTTTAACTTTAGATATTTATAGTAAGATTAACTATAACCTAGTATATAGAACTAGAGTAAGCTATTCTTATTATATTTAGAATAATAGTTGAAATAAGTAGAAATAATTATATTAGAAAGCTAGTTCTCTTTATTATTAAAAGCATTTTTAATAATATAACTACTATAAGTATAAATAGTAAGTTTAAAGGGGGTATAATAATAAGAAGAAGTATTATTAAAAAGACTAGAATTAGTAGTAATAGTAGTAAATATAATAATAAAAAGAATATAAGAAGGAGGAGTATAAATAGAAAGATAGTAAAATAATAGTATTATAATAAGTATAAAATAAGAAGTAAGTAATTCTAAAGAAGGAAGAATAGGTTTATATAAAAAGGGAAGAAGGAAGCTTCTTATAGATTAATAATAAGAAGAATATAATATGGGATTACTTAGGATAAATATAATATGAATTTTCTTATTAATAGAACTATTTAATATTAATAATATTTGAATTTTCTTATTAATAAGATTATTTAATATTAATAGTATCTAAAAGAGGTATTTAGAATGGATTTTTCTAGTTAAATAAATTAACTTAAATAACTAGATATTACTAATATATTTTTAAAATTATTAATATTAGATATTATTATAATAATAAAGTAGAGGGGTAGTAGGAGGTATATTATAAACCTAAGCCTTAGGGCTTATATAAAATACTACTATTAGAGCTCTATATAACTATTATTCTTATAGTTTAGTAAAGAGTTTTCACTTTAAGTATAAACTCTTCAAGTTTATTATAATACTATTAAGGTACTACTAAAGTATTTCTTATGGCTAGCCTCTAATAATTATTAATTATAGTATTAACTTATATTTGAATTATATTATGATATTTCTTTATTTGTTTATAGTTACATTCTCAGACTATTTAAAGCTTGAGATCTACTATATAATAGTTGAAAATATTTTTAATTGAAGGAATATAAAGTTTAATATCTTTAGATATTTATTAAGTAGTATTTTCTCAGATAAACTATTTATGAAAGTTGAATAGATTAATTAGTTTTAATATATTAAAATCTAATTTAATATCTAGATTAATATACTTTTAAATATTTTTACTAGTTGTATAGAATTATAATATAATATACTAATATTTAAAATTAGAACTATTAGATAGTTTTATTATTATATTAAAGCTACTAATAGTTGAATATATTATTTTTAAATAGTTTATTAAAGAACTAATATAATAGATTAAAAAAGATTTTCTTTATATTTATTATTCAAGAATAGTTCAAAAGGAAATTAAAGATTCCTAAGCTTATAACTATAATAAATAAATAATATAATATATAATCTAAAGATAGGTTATTAAAACCTATAATCTAATTAAACTAGAATAAAGAACTCAAATATATATAAATAGAGCGGTTAAGCCTTATTTAACCCTAACATAACTACTTAGTAGACTCTATACTATACGTATTCTTATAAATATAAAGTTAATCTTTCTAGAAATAAACTTTATTTAGATATTAATACTATACAGTTCCCTACTTCCTATAGAACCTAAACTTCTTATTATTATTACTATTTATATTAATATTAATACTATTTTCAGATATTATTCTAAATGACTTATTCTTTAATAATTAAGAATTATTAATTCCCCTTGACCTTTTACTAATTACTAGTTACTAGTTCAACAGTTTATATTTCTTAATAAATATGATTTAGAAGTCTATTGAAAATTTTAAACTTATAACTACAATAAGTAATATAATACATTATATAATCTAAAAATAAATTTTCAAAAAGTATAATCTATTCAAACTAGAATAAAAATAGTACTTATAGTATTAGAAGTTTAATAACTAGATACCTAGAGCTATAATTCTAGTAGTTAAATACTTATAGGAGATATTATAGTTCTAGAAGGAGGCTTTTAGTAGTATTAAAGAGAAGGTTATACTTAGTATTAAGAGGACTATTAGTCTTAGTGTTATTAAAACCTTAGTATCTAGCTATTATAATAGGAATATTCTAAAGGGGATTTTGAAGTAATTATATCTTAAGAGCTAGCTTTTATATGAAATATATAATAAGTTAGGTTATATTATAGCTACTTATTATTATAATAAGTATTATATGAAGTATAGTTAGAAGGGCTACCCTATAAGGTTTTACTACTTTAAAAATATCGCTAAAAGTATATTAGGAGTAAACTTATAAAGGGTTCTAGGAGAGAGAAAGTTATACTACTTTAAAAATATACTAAAGGTATAACGCTAGGATATATCAGGAGGATAATTTGACCAAAAGGTTATTACTATAGCTAGCTTAGAGAGATTAGTATATATACTAAAAGTATTACTAAAAACACATTAAGTATATCTTAAGGGGATTTTAACTAAGAGTTGATACTATGTATAACTAATATTATTAGTATATATACCAGCGCCTTATTATTAGAAGAAGTTTTAAAGAACTTCTAGTATAATAAGATAAAGTTAGACGTTTTGGTTTTTACCTAAAGATTTACTTTAATTGGCTTAATCTACTATTAGGTACCTTATAGTTTGATTAGCTATAGGATAAAATTAGACACTTTGGTTTTTACCTAAAAAGTTTTTCTTATATATTAATTATTATTATATTATTCTATTATTTTAACTTCTATTTAAACTACTGAATAGTTAGTGAATAACTAGTGAAGCCTTTAAAGTAACTATATAATATTTATAAGTCTTAAAACTTAAGGCTTCTAAAGGGGGGAATAATTATAAGGATATATACTTTATAGTTTATATAAAGAGCTAGAATAGTTAGAACTATTATATATTATATAATATAATAGCTTAAGACTACTATAGAATAAAAGCCTTCTTATAACTACTACTAGTTAGCCTATTAAGTTAAAATCTTATAATTTATAGAGACTTACCTTTTACTATTATATCTTCTCTTACTAGACTTTTAGCTATTACTTTATAATTCTAAATACTATCTCCTAATAATCTTCCAGCTTAATCTTAATATAGTAATAAATATCTTTAAAGTTAATTTTTAAGATCTTTATTACTCCTTAGAGTTTATCTAAAAGCTTACTAATAAGTAGTAATAGGTATTTATTCGTAATTATAATTTTATTAAGTTTCTCATAATTACCCCGCTTGATATAGTAGTTTGTTATCTAGCTAGCTTTTACTATTTTATAATAAGAGCAATAGGTTTAAATCCTATAATAAGTAAGTATAACTAGTAGTTATAGACCTTCTTATTATATAAAGTAAGTATAGTAATTACTACTAGCTATTAGTTCTTACTAATAGCTATTAAAATAGCTAGTAACTATTAATAGCTACTAATAGATACTACTAGCTAATAGGTATTAGTATTATATAATAAGCTATTATAATCCTTTAAAGAGTAATTACAATAGATATAGGTATATATATACCTTCTATTTATTAGCTATTATATTAACTAACTATATTTACTACTTGAGGTTTCTTCTATTCAACTAATTTCTTAGTATTAGTAGTATCTATAGGATTTATAATGTAAGAACTGACTAGTAGGTATAGCTTTCTTTAAAGGCTTCCTAAGAAGCATTTAATTTTAAATAGATCAAAGACTTTTAATATAACTATTAGGTTTCTTATAATTAACAAAGAAGTGTAAGAAACTATTATTTCAAGATAAGAAGAATTAACATACTTAATCTATTCATTACTAGCTATATATATCTATTTACTAAGTCTTCTATAATATATACTTATACCTCTTCCAATTATTATTTATTTAGTAAATATATAAGCTTATAGAATAGTTTCCGATTTAATTTTAGATTAATAATGTATATAGTATCTTCAGACATTAAATCTAATTTCGTTATAACACTATCAAATATTCTTTATCTATTTTTAAACTCTTCAGGGATATTTATAATTATAATAGTTCTATCCTTTCTTTAAGTACTTCTATAGAAACCTTAGGATCTTCTGTTATTCTACTAATATATAATATATAAATACCTTTATTATTTTGACTTCCCGCTTGACGTAATAGTTTAATGTCGAACTGGCTTTTACTATTTTATAGTAAGAGCAGTATGTTCGAATTCTATAGTAGGCAACTATAACCAGTAATTATATACCTTCTAATTATATAAACTAAATATAGTAATTACTACTAGCTATTAGTTCTTACCAATAGCTAGTACCTATTAATAGCTAGTAATAAGTACTACTAGCTAGCTAGTACTTAGTATTATAACCCTATTATAATTCTTAATAGAATTATTCTAATAGATATAAACCTATATATACTTTCTATATTTCTATTATTTATTATATTGAACTACCTATATCGTTACTACCTAAAGCTTCTTCTATTTAAATAGTTATTTAACATTAGTAATATCTATAGGATTTATGACATAAGAGCTAACTACTAAGTATAGCTTCCTTTGAAGAGTTCCCAAGAGATGTGTGATTTCAAATAGATCAAAGACTTTTAATACTACTAATATTATTATTTTGAATTATTTATTAAGTAAATCTTTCTAGCTTCATAATAGATATTTATTTATAATACTAAATATATATCTCAATATTAATTATAATACTTTCTTAGCTCATATAATACTACTTCAATAAGAAATCTATGTGTTCTTCTAACTAATAAGTATGGATAAATAGTTAGTATAATTTCTATAAATAATTATTTAAGTATATAAAGAGAAATATCAGTTGCTATAATGTCTCTTATTTTGATATTAAACTATCAAACTTCTTTAAGATAAACATAATTATTTTAACTAAATCTAGATCTAACAATATAACTAACTACTTATTAATAAGGTTTACTCATAAATATAATTCTATATCTACTATCATTTCTCTTTCTTTATTATATTAGAAAATAACTATTAAACCTCTAATACTTTCCTTATAGGAAGTAACTTCTTAATTGGTATAAGAACTATTAGTACTATATCTATACTTATTTATTTCCCTAGACTTTTTTAATATAAAAACTAGTATCAATACCCTAAACTAAAATATAAGCCTTTATAATACTCTATTCTTAAATAGCTATTAGTATTAAGTTTGTACTTATTTTAATCCTATAATTTATTAAACTATACTTTCTTTCATTATAAAAGAAGTATATTTCTATAATCTATAGTATAATTAATATTTATATATCTCTTTCTACTATAGAGTAAACGGAATATTGTTTAACTTATTAGTATTCCATTACTAACTATTAAGTATTAATAATTTAATAGCTTTATTTATCCTACTATTTATGAAAATAGAAATAGCTAGAAAGGCTTTAATTTATATATATTTATTTATACTTTATACTTTATATTAGTTTATTAATATAGTATTATTCAAGTTCTTATAATCTTTTAACTTCAATTATGATATTTCTGACTTTTGAAATTAAAACTTTAAACTTTTCTATTTCCCTTTTTAACTCTAGATGTAATTAACATAAATAAACAAAACCTTCTCTGTTATTTCATTTAAATCTAAGAATATTAAAATTCTCGTATAATACTATCTTTTTAGTATAATACTATATAAGTAATTAATAGTCTTCTTATTAAAATCCTTCAAATGTTTATTTATATAGCTTGTCTCATATTTCTAGATTAATCCATTATTTAGTGATCTTTACTCTATATCTAAAATGGTATCTAAGCTTTCCACCTTATATATAGATTTAATTATAAATTTTAATTCATATCAATATTCTTATTAATACTAGCTTATAAGTAGTTAGATTAGTAATAAGATTACTCATTATTATAAATAATTATAGCTTTAATTCTAATATTTAATCCTACACTAATAGAAGACCTTATAGTAGTAAATTATATGGAGAGAGCTTTATTAAAGCTAAGACTTAATACATATAGCTAAAAGTAATTACTAAAATTATAAGATTGAGAGTTTTTATAGACCTCTTAAAATTAGAATAAGATAGAACGCCTATAAGAACTAGGTATTCTAGAATTTATTACTTTTCCATACTCTTTATAATAATATTGAAATCTCTTTAGAATTTCCATAGCTATTTATAAAAAGATAATTATACGATAAGTATAGAAATATCTAGCTATAATTATTATAATTAAGACTATTAGTATATTAGGCTAAATCTCAATAGATTATTCTAAATGCTAAAATTAATTAATAGCCTATAGATATTTAAAAGAGAATTATCTAGCTCTCTTATAACTTATTATATTAAACTAGTAATAATAGAAACTAGGTATTAATTAGATAATATTTTAATATTAATATATAAGGATTTATAGCTAAAAGCCTAGCGAGGGAAGGCGTAATAGTACAAAATAGGTCTCTATAAATTATAAGACTTCAACTTAATAGGCTAACTAGTAGTAGCTATAAGAAGGATTTTATCCTATAGTAGCTTTAGGCTACTATATTATATAATATATAATTTAATCCTAGCTTTTTTAACTCTCTATATGAACTATAAAGTATAGCTTTATAACTATCCCCCTCTTTAGAAACCTTAGGCTTTAAAACCTATAAATACTATATAGCTACTTTTTGAAAAATAGCTTTACTAGCTAATTACTAACTATTTAGTAACTTAAATAATAATTAAAATAATAGAATAATAGAATAATAGTTAACATATAAGAAAAGCTCTTTAAATAAAAACTAAGGTGTCTAATCTTATCCCACAGCTAATTAGACCGCAAGGGACTTAATAGTAAATTAAACTAAGTAGAATAAATTAATTCTTTAGGTAAAAATTAAAATTTCTAACTTTATCTTATTATACTAGAAGCTTTTTAAAGCTTCTTCTAATAGTAAGGCGCTAGTATATATACTAATAGTATTAGTTATATATAGTATTAGCTTTTATAATTCTTTTAGAATACTTTTAATATATCCTTAGTAATACCTTATATATATAATACATATACTAGCAATATTACTCTAATACGGTATAGTGTTAACTTCTAGCAAAGACCCCTTTTAAGATATCTTTAGTATACCTTTAATAATACTCTATTTAGTATATATATTAATCTCTCTAAATTAGCTATAGCAATAACCTTCTAGGTAAAAACCCCTTTAGGGTATCTTTAGCTAGGTTACCCCCTTAATATACCTTAGTACTATACTTTTAGTAATATTTTCAAAGTAGCTAACCCTCTTCTTATAAAGCCTTTTATAAGTTACCCCTTAATATACTTTTAATAATATAACTTCTAGTAATACTTTCAGAGTAGTAAAACCTTATAGGATAGCTTTTTTAATTATACTTTATATAATACTTATTATAGTAGTAAGTTATTATAATATAGCCTAACCTATTATATATTTCGCATAAAGACTAGCTTTTGAAATATAGCTACTTCAGAGTACCTTCTAGGATATTTCTATAATAACTAAATACTATACTTTTAGTAATATTATAACTAATAGTTTTCTTAATACTAAGTATAGCCTTCTCCTTAATACTACTAAAGGCTTCTTTCTAAAGCTATAATATCTCCTATAAATACTTAGCTACTAGGGCTATAGCTTTAAGTATTTAGTTATCAAACTTCTAATACTATAAATACTACTATAATTTGATTCCTAGTATTACGATAGAGGCATTTTAGTAATACGCCACTTTACTAATAAAAAACATCTATATATTCTGAAGTTTAACTAGTTGCTATAATAATACTACTAAGTTTCTTTAATATAAAGATATTAATTAAAATTCAATAAAAAATCGGAAAAGTATCTAAGAAAGATAGTTAGATTATAAGGTAGTAAGATAATAGGATTTTAATTAGGAAGAAACTAAAGTTAGAATTAAGGCTTAGAGTTAGTAATAGTATATATGAAAAAGAACTATTAAGAAGGTCTATCAATTTGCTAAAATATCTCTATTATAATACTAGGAATCCTATAATTTAATCTTAAAATAATAGAAAAAAGCAAAAGTATAAAGCCTTAAAGCCTCTAAATTAGGAGTATCTAAAGCCTTATAAATTACTAATTATTTAATATAAGTCTTTAGTAAAGATATAGAGCTTGTATATTAAAATATATCAAGTATACTATATAGGTATAATTCTTATAAAATAAACTTAGTCAAAAAGTAGCAAATAAATACTATAGAATTAGCCTATATAAAGTCTAGTAATAACGTATAGTAGTAGTTATACTACTAAGTCTATAAGTCATATAATAGCTTTATTATAGCCTATTAGATTTTATATATATTAGAAGCCTCTAGCTGTAGAATATAGCTATCTTAGATTACTATTAGCTAATCTTTAATTTTATATAGAGTAATACCTTTATAAAAGAAGCCATATAGATAACTAGTGGACTTTAAGTAATCCTTATAGTTAAAAGTAGTTTTAGGAAATAATAGTATAGGAATTACTATAGGTTTACTACTAAATAACTAGGCTAATATTATCTCTATAAAAAAGACTATTACTCAAGAAAGTATATAAATACTATTATAGTAATATTACTTTATTTCGTAGCTACTATAAAAGTTAATCCTAGTAATATAAGTATTACTATTAATATCATAATATAGCTTACTATATTACTTAACTCGCTAGTAGCTATAAGGGTTAATTCTAATAATATAACTATTACTATATACTTACTAATAGCCTATAAGGTTTCTCCTTTAAATATAATTATTTTTAATATGGCTAAAGATACTACTATAAATACTGTACGTTTAGACGTTATGTGTTTAGATATCGTTTTTGATAAAGATACTAAGTATTTAGTAACTATTTATCATAGAGCTATTACTAAAATCCCAGCCTTACTTTTCTAAGAAGTAGAAGTTAAAGAATTATAAGGATTTATAGCTAAAAGCTTAGTAAGAAAAAGTAAAATAATAAAAAGTAAATTTCTATAAGTTATAAGACTTTAACCTAATAGGCTAATTAATAATAGTTATAAGAAGGCTTTTATCTTATAGTAGCTTTAGACTACTATATTATATAATATATAATCTAATCCTAACTATCCTAGCTCTCTATATAAACTATAAAGTATATTCTTATATAATATTCTATTATAATATGAATAATTAAATATTTTAGAATATAATAATGATAAAATTAAAGGGATTTTAAAAGGTATTTAGTTATATTAGAAGTATTTATATCTATATAAATATTGTTTATATATTAACTATATTTAATATGTTAAATCTATTTATTAATAAGTATAAGCTGAGTCTTATTATACTTCTATAGAGATTATAAGTTAGCTTAGATTAATAGTAGAGAATTTTTATATTAGTAGTATAAAGTCTTATCTTGAGAATATATAGAATTCAATAAAGATATCAAAGTTATAGCTATTAAAGTTATGATAAATATTTTTATAGAGTGCCTATAGTTAGTAGTAATTAAATATCTTAAGTCAGTTAATTTATATATAACTATAAAGGCGTAAGGGTATAAATATATAAGGATATAAAATATGGAGTTATTATTATAAGGAGTTATTAGTTATTTATTATCTATAAAAAGATTAATAAGCCTTTTATTTTATATAGAGAATATTTAGTACCTAGCTAGGACTAATACCTCAACCTACTCTATACTAACTACTATAATTATAGTTACTTTAAATCTTCAAATTATAATATTTCTAAGCTTAAGTTATTTTACTTAAAAATACTATCTTAAGCCTTCCTAATTAAGAGCTAATAATTATAATAGATTTCAATATATATACTTTTTATAAACAAGAAATAGTACTTAATAAGCTACTTCTAATATATATTTAAAGTGTTTAAAATCATTACTAAATACCCTATTTTTAAGTACTAGCTTCTTTTTTATTCTTTTACTTTTATACTTCTTAGTTATACTAATAGCCTTACCTATTAGTAAGGGTTTAACGCTAAACTTAACTATAGCGATTTTAAGAAAGCTAGGGAGAATAGTAGAGTTATTCTTATATAATACTAGCTTATTTTAGATTTTTATAAAAATAGTTATAAGCTTCATAATTATTAATAGTTTTAATAAGATTGATATTGATATTATAGTTATAGGGGTTAAGTATGATA
>QAPF01001233.1:0-11900 GCA_004367935.1 Colletotrichum sidae | reverse complement strand
ATATATATATATATATATATATATATATATATATATATATATATATATAATAAGAAAGGGAATAAAACCCTTTAAAACCAAATATATAACTATCTATATAAAAATAAGAAAGTTAAGTAATATGTTAATATTTTAGTAGAAAACATTATTTTGAAAAAGACTTTATGTTCTCATTAAGACTTATTATAATCTAACTAGAGTTAAATCAGAAGATATAAAGTCTAATAAAAATAAAGGTAATATTACTTATTTTGAGAAAATATAATTATAGATAGCAAAATATTAGGAGCAAATATAAGACAAACCATATAAATTATTAATTGATATTACTATATAGAAAGTCTGAAATAAAGCTTAAGCTTATTAATTGGGAAGTATAATAAATAGTAGATTTTATAATAACTTATTGAGTTAATATAATATTATTTTCAATAAGTTATATTAATATTTCAACTATACAAAATAAGAATACTAGACTTTTATATATCTTGAAAACTATAAGGGAAAGAGAAACTAGAATATAAATAAACTAAAATGAGAGAAAAATAGAGTTAAAATATGTAAATCAAAAAAACAAATTTGAAAAACTTTAATCTTCATATTTAACTAAATCTGTATTATATAAAAAGATAGCTAGAACTTAAATAGGATTATAGAGATTAATAATAATAATTGGGTAGTCTTAACTAATAATATTTAGACTTATAGAATATCTAAAGCTATTCTCCTAATTACCAATTATAGAGAATATATATATATATATATATAATTATATATAATTAAGTAATACTATGTATTAACTCTCAGAGAGAAACTATCTTTTATATTAAATAAAATTAATTTGATACAAATAGTAATAATAAAGCTAATATAGTAGTAAAGATTCGATATAATAAAAAGAGAGAATTTGATCTATTAGTTAAAGCTATACACAATTCAATAATAACTTAAGAAGAAATTATCAGACTAATAGTAGGAAAATAGAGTAATACTAAACTAAATATAACTATGACTAGATAAAGACAGACTAATAAGATATACTAGAATTATAATTTACTTCTAAATAGAACTACTAGAATTCTAATCTTATAATTAATAATAATAAAAGTATAGACAATATAAATACTAAATATATCAATATAAATATACATAATACTAGAAGATATGACAACTACTTTATTGATATTAATTAAAGATAAGTATTATAAATCGTCAGACCCTTATTATTACTAATAACTCCTAAGTCCTAATTATAAAACTAATTAAAAATGAAATATTAAAAGATATATAAGCTACTGAGTTATATAACATCCCTAGATTCGAGATAGGCTAAATACTAATAGATATAAAATATATATTGTGTATATTATAATTCTGATAGATTAGCCTATAGGTCTATTCTAATTTTAATTAGCTTAACGAAATAGAGGAAAGCTTAAAGAAAGGAAAGATAAGAGTGTAGTAAATATACTATTATGTTAGACTAATTATTAATATTTAATTAAAGAAGAAGAATATAAATATTGATAGAAATAATATCCTAATATCTAACATTACCTAGCTCTTAGATTCAGGAGTTTTTATTACATTAAAATATATAGATAGAAGAATCTAAAACATTAAGGTTTGAATAACTCTCCTTAACTCTAGATTTATATATAATATTATTAATTCTAACGTCTTTGAAAAATATAGATACCTAGTTATTAAAATCAAATAACCAATAGTTATGAAATTAGCAGATGAGAAATTAAATACTATTAGATATTTTAATTTATTTAAAGTCCTTATGAGAAGAATTAAAAGTGTAGTCTACATTTATATTTTTCAATATTTAGATAAATAAGACTTATTATTTAGAAAGTAATAATACTGAAAAATAAGTATAATAATTCATTATAAAAGAGAAATTATATAGATATAGATATACATGTATATATATATATTATAGAAGTAACTTACTATATTCTAAGTTAAGAAGAAGATAATAAAAATAAGACTAGGATGATATATATATCTTATTTGAACAAATACTACTTATAATCTAAGAGACGTATTAATTGGTTTTAATTTACCTTAAATTGAATACTTAAAATAATAAAATAGATATATAGAAATAGAATAAATAAATATATAGGGAGAGTTAATATTATATGTCCTTAGGAATATAAAGTATAAAATGAGAAGAATTAAGAAAGCTATTAATAAAGAAATAGGGGAACATTATAAGATATTATCAGAAATAGGGAAATCTTAATATTTTCTAAACTAATTAGATTAGTTAACTCTAGTCTGAGGTAGTCTATAGGAAACCAGAATGACTAAATATATCTAATAAGGGAAAACTCCCTTATATATATAGAAGGGTCTTAGATATATTAGTAGTATATGTAGGGCAATATACTTAGAATCATTATATTAGATTCTACAGCAGTTTCACGCCGTAGGATTTAGAACCTGCTATTCTCACTATAAAAGAGTAAAAGCCAGCTAGACGTTAAATTACTATGTTAAGTAGGTATAGTAAGAGATAATTATTATATTGTAATTATAAATTAAGAAGAAAGTAAAAAGCCCTCAAAATAATATAAAAGAACTAAACCTTTGTGTATTTTTTATAAAATAGAATTAAGCTCCTAAGTTTAATTTGAAATAGATACTTTTGATTAATAATAATATAACAGAAAGATAAAGAAGAATCTTATCCTATTGAAATAAAAGACCTTAAGGGAATTTTATAAAACTAATAGGTCTAATAAAGCTAACTTACTAGCTTTTATGAAAAAGTAGTAAAAGAATTTATTTCAAGTAAGTTAGTAAAGAAATAATTTATTTATAAATGAAGGAAGAAGATGTATAGAAAGGAATAATAAGATATATAACTATTATATAACAAATTATAAGTAAAGTAGTTTAGAAATGAAAATATAATACAAATAAGTTTGGTCTTTAAGAAGATTAATATGAGAAGTGACCAAATAGATTTACAAATTTAACTCTATATAGGGGTATAAATTAAGTAATTTAAAAAGTCTTGAAAAAGAATATTGAGAATATAAACCCTAATTAAAAAAGCTATTTTAAATATATTACTAGAAAGAATTCACCTTATAATAATATATTAATACTTAAGAAATACTGAAAAACATAATAATAGTAATAATAACTACTAAAAAGTTAATTAATAATTAGAAGAAAGCTCCCAAACCCTCTTTACTAACTATAATAAGATTTTTATTCAATAGACTAATATTTTTAAAAATTCAACTTTATATAATAACTATTCTTAATAAATCTAAGCATACTTCTCTATCTAACTATAAAAAGGATTATAATACTTAAATACCTCCTACATAAATTTCTAATAATTTAGTTAACTATTAAATAATTATAACAGAATTCATAGTATTCTTAAAACTAACTATTATGTAAATAACAATAGTAAGAATCGTTCTTTAGTCTAAGAATACTTCTAAGTTTATAAGAAATAATGTTTCTGATCTCTTAGATAACTATAAAGCTATATTCAAAACATTTAATAAGATAAGATGTAAGATGATTTAAAACTTATATTAAGTCTATACCTATAGGGTAGTTATTTTCTATTAGAATAATTACTACCTAATATTCTTATTTATATTAATTATTTATAAATTGAGCAGAAGTAATAGAATTATAAGAATATAGCTAAAAGCCTCAACTAAGAAAAATTTAAATATATAAATAGGGTCTATATTATTATATAGATTATATCTTAAAAGATTTAGATTATAATCTTTTAGCTGAAAACTTTTTCTAATGCCTTAGTGGCTATAGCTAGCTAGTTACTAGGTATACTACGTAGTCCTATTAGTATATTCTTATAGTTAGTTAGAATAATTAGTAGGGGGGATAGGAAGACTAAAGTTACATTTTAAGGGATAATATATCTACTAATAGTAATAATAGAAAGCGAGCTATTAATTCCTCCCTTTATTTAAACTAATAAGAGTAAAAAGAATATTATATAGATTTATCTTTATAATATATAGTATATATATATATACATACTATAATCGAGATATAAATATTATAAATAGAGATAAGTAGTTTTATATTATTTATATAATCGATTAATTATTATATTTACTAATTGTAAATTGATGATAGTATTAGAGAAATTAGCTTCTATAATAAAGATATTATTTTTATATAAGTACTTTTACTATTAAGTTTTTTTGAGTATTATTGCTCTAATTATTTTTTTTAGTAGATTTTCACTTTCAGCTTTATTATTATAGAGTTTTTGATTATTATTTCTTCGAATTCAAAACTAGTAGTATACCTTTATTATTAGATTTAGAAAGTACTAGGTTTACTTTTTATCTTTATAATATATATCTTATTATTGATTAAGACAAACTTGAAAAATCCGATTTACTTTTAATATTCTTAGTAGATATATATATATCTGATTATACTAACAACTAATAGTATAATATAATAGAGAAGTTATTATATATATTGAAAATATTTGAAACCTAGTATTATATATACATCTTAAATACTTCTTCTATTATATATTAGATAAGTAATATATCTCGTATGATATCTCGTAATAGTAGTAATATTATATTAAAATATAGATATATTCTAAAGATTAATAGAGTTAATATAAAGTTATTAAAACTACTAGTATAATTAACTATTCTAGTTATATTCTAGAGTATTTCTTATTTTAGTATTTCTAGTGTTCCATTGTATATAATCTTATAGATCTTTGATAGAGGAATATAGTATTGTTTAACTTTATTAATATGATTATAAGTCTTAATTAATATAATCTTTATTTAATTATTTCTATTAGTGCTTTTTTTAAAAGCTTTTAGTAGTGAAATTTTATTTAATATTAATTATAATTCTATCAAGGGGATATCAATTTAGTTACTTTTGCTTTATACTTAGAATAGTACACAAACTCTACACCCTATATATAGATTCAACTATAGATTTTACCTAGTAATAGTATTTATACGAATAATAGCTTACAACTAGTAAAAATAGTAATAGAATTACCTATTATTATAAATAATTATACCCCTAATTTCTAATATTCAACCCTATAGTAATAGGAGACTTTATAATAACAATCTATATAAAGAAAGCCTTATTAAAACTAAAGCTTAATATATATAGCTAAAAGTAACTACTAAGGTTATAGGATTGAGAACTTTTATCAACCTCTTAAAAATATAATGAAATTGAATACTAAAAGCTAAATATTTTATAATCTATTACTCTTTTATAACCTTTATAATAAAACTAAAATCTACTTAAAATCTATATAGCTACTTATTAAAAGAGAATTGTAAGAAAAATATAGAAATATCTAGTTATAACTATTATAATTAAGGCGATTAGTATATCAGACTAAGCCTTAATAAAATTATTCTAAATATTATAATTAATAGGCAGCATATAGATATTTAAAAAGAAAATTATCTAATTATCTTATAAATTACTATATTAAACTAGTAATATTAGAAACGAGATATTCATTAAATCATACTTTAGTATTAATATCTTAATATAATATTAGTTATTAATTACTTTATAATATTATAATAATATAATTATAAGAATTTTACAAGCTATCTAACTATACTAGAAATATCTAATCTATATAAGTATTATTTATATATTAGTTATACTTAATTAAGATATTAAGATTATTTACTAATAAGAATAAGCTAAACCTTATTTTATTAAGATAGAGATTATAAGTTAGCTTATATTAATAATAGAAAGGTTTTATATTAATACTATAAAGCTTTATCTTAAGAGTAGATAAGACTTAGTTTATTATCAAGAATATTAAAGTTATAGAAATTAAGATTATAATACATATTTAAATAAAACGCCTATAATTAGTAATAATTAAATATCTTAGGATACTTAAATTATATATAAATAACTATAAAAGTATAAAGATATAAATTTATAATATAAAGAAGTATTAGTTCTTGATTATCTATAACAAAGTTGACATAAGATAAATATACTAGTTACTATAACTATAAGGAGTTTAACTCTAAATTAACTAGAAGCTAGCTATAGTAATAAATAAGGGGGTAGGAAGGCTAAAGTAATACTATAGGAAGTAATGTATCTACTAATAGTCATAATAGAAAGCGAGCTATTAGCCCCTCCCTAAGGAGATATTAATATATATTAATCTAATATATTTTTAATATATACTGTATATTTTCTATAGAGATATATTTTAGGAATCTTACAACTATTAATACTAATACTATATTAATAATATATAATATAGATCTATTATTATTAGAATATATAATATTAATAATAGTTTCTGTATTAAATTTATAGTTATCTTAGAAGTAAATTCTGAATTAATATAGTATTTACTGTTTTTCTAATACTAGTAGTAATTATTTATAATTCTTTTAGTTTTACGACTAGTTATTATTTAGCTTATTTTACTAAGAATATTATTTAATTTATAAATACTAAAATAGTTAAGTCTCTTATAGAATTATTATTATATCATTTTTTTAAAACTCAATAGTTTTATTATAGGAATCCTTCTAAATTAAGACTTATAATTATCTATTACAGTTCTTTATAAGTAATAATACCTTTTCTTATTTACTCTTATTATTAGAATTATCAAAATAAATTAAGAATAAACATATATTAAGAAGCTTAAGAAGAAGTAAAATAGTTAATAATATAACGTTAAAGTTAATACTTCTAAATAAAGTAAACATTCAAATTATACTAAATTTCAAAACCTTTATTTATCTCTAAATTATATATTTATTTTTCAAGTAGTTTTATTAAAATACATATTAAATACAGTATTACAGAAAATATATAAGTATTATATATTATTTATAAATAGTCTTCTTATTTTTATTTCTAAGAATATATTTTTTAATATAATCTTGAAGAATCTTTAAATTAGGAAAGTTTCTAATTAAACTAGTGTTATAAAGTAGTAATAAAAATAATTCTAGAAGATTTCTATAAATTTCCTAGTATTAAGGGGTAGCTAGTAGCTACTTAGGCTACATTATATAATAATTTAAACTATAGCTATTAGGGCGCCTTTCAGCCACATAAATAGCTATAAGACCTTCCCCTCTTTATATATATATTTAGCGTCACCTTTAGTCTTATTACCTATAAAGTCTTATAAGTTATAAGCTTAGCCTATTTTCAGTTTATTACTTATAAATAAAATAGTACTTTTTTTATTCTTAAAATACCCCTATTTAAGTAATAGATTAATATTCTTAAACTAAATAGTCTCTCTCTTACTTCCTAATTGGTGTTTTAAATAGTTTGAAGAATAATAATATTTATAACTATATATATTATAGTTTTTAAATCCTACTATAGCTAATTATTCTAATTATAAGATATTTATATTATTTATATTAAAATTAAAAAATAAGTCTAATTAATCTTTATAATATATGGTAATTAATATGACATTTTGAATAAATTGAATAAAGAAATATATTAATTCTAATATAGCTGAATTTACTATTAATATATTAATATATATAATATAGAAAAAGAATTATAATATAATATATAACTTACTTACTTTATTATATAATATATTAATTTATAAATTATTTAATATTAATCAGACTAATAATAGTAATTTTAATATATTTATAAGAATACTAGAGAAATATATCCTTCAGGTTTTAGAAGATACTATTAGTATTCTTATTAATAAGTTTACTAAAAGTAATATTTATAACTATAAGACTCTTTATAATACCCTTAAGTATATTTAGTATCTATATACTTATATTAGAAATCTTTTTAATTAGAATACTTATTATTTCTAAATTATCATACTTCTTAACTAATTTAAATTAAGATAATTTAATACTTATAAATATTATACTAATTTATAATAAGAAATTTAGATAAGTTTATATTATTAAAACTATTTATATTCTCACTTAAGATAAAGAAATAAAAATAAGTCTTACTTTATATTATAAAACAATTACTACTAGTAATAATAATATATTAAGTAATACTTTAAATAATACTCCTATTAAGAAGAAAGATAACAAATACTCTTATTATAAGAGAGATTATCTACTTTAAAAGTATTAGATTATTTATTTAGATCTTATTTTTATAGATTATAAGTATTATAAATAATTTATAGTTTATATAATAAAGTATATATATAGTAAGAATTATACTGATCAAATAACCTTAATATTAACTTAAATAGTTTTTATTAAGAGATCTATAAGTATTACTAGACATTTAGCTATTACTAGCCTTACTATTTAGAAGTTATTAATAATATTTAAAGTAATAAATACTATAGTTAATAATAAAGCTATTATAAACTTAGATATTATAGTTAACTCAGGTTATTATAACTTAGTTTTTAATAACCTCACTCTTTTTATAACATATAGTATTTATAATAATTTCTAACTTTTTACTACTATTAATAATAAGTTAGTAAGATTAGAATGTATAAGTATTAATTTTTTGAAATAGAAAATCCTATTATTCCTTCTAAGGCTATTAATTAGAATATTAAAGATATTAAAAATAAACCTCTTAAATTCATTAACCTACTTAGTTTAAATAGATTTTAAAGAAGTTATATTAAGTAAAATTATTATATTATAAATCTCATTAATATTTAATCTTATTAAGATCTTATTAAAGTCTACTAAGTATATAATATTTATATTATTAATATATCTAATAGTATTATTATTTCTATTAATATTACTCTTAGTTCAATTGAAGTTAAAATAAAAGTATATCTTATACTTAAGATAATATATTAATACTTTATTTATATCTATTTATTATAAACTATTATAAATTATTATTATATGGATATATAGTTTACTTAAGAAGAAATTAACTCTTTCTTTTATAAGGTATATTATTTTATTAAAATTATAAAGATTATTAATTATAATATCTCTCTCCTTTTTACTTAAATAGGTAAAGAGATTTATTTAAACTTTATTAAAGTTAAGCTATTACTTATAATAAGTAAGAAGTATATTCTTTACTTTCTTAATTATAATAGTAGTTATTACTAATTTACTTCATTTAATATTTATTATTATAATATTATATTTAAGGTTATTAAAAGGTTTAATAATATTTTTATTAATATAACTCTATTAACTATAAAGCTATAAGCTTATAATAATACTTTAAAGCTTAAGACAGTATTTAGAAACGCTTATTTTATAGATATTTAATTTAACCTAAGTATTACTTATATACTATTAATAAATAGAGTAGTCAAATATATTAATTAGACTATAATTAGAATAGCTTATATTATACCTATTAATAATAATCTATTTAAGGAATTTTAAAACTATATTCTTAATATTACTATTTTGATATATAAGTTATTACTTTAAATTAATAAGGGAAAACTTAGTTTTTATAAAGTTATAACAAAAAAATTAAGTCTGATTAAGGATTATAAGCTTCTATATATTAAGTATACTTATATACTTAAATCAATTACTTATATCTATAAAAAGAAGAAGTAGATATCTTCCTTATATAACTAAGATATAAATATATATTATAAAAAGCTTTCTTATTAATTATAACTCTTTATATAACTATATCTATTATATTTATATTCCTAATATAAAGAAAGCTTTTTATTATTATAATATTTACTTTTATAAGGATTATAATAAGATTATTTTACACCTTCTTAATAATTATATTAAACTTAGTAGTATGAACTATAATATTCTATCTAATAAGTTTAACCTATAGATCTAATATTTTAATTAGATTTTAAATTAGAATATTACTATTATAAAGAATGTTTTATTAAAAGAGAAAGAAGTTATTTTAGAAATATATTAAACTAATAATATTTATATTATAAAGTATATAACTTTACTATTAGAAAACCTACTTCTTCTTATTACTACTATTTAATTAAAACTTATTAATATTATAAATAATAAGAAAGATAATAATTTTATAGATATTATTTCAAAGTAAGACTTAGATTATTTAGATTTTGATATTAATCTACTAATAATAGAACTAATTAATATTCCTATCATTCTTATTTTAAATTATCCTTATTATATTATTATAATAAAGCTATTAGGTTATTATTAGAAGATCTATAGTCTTTATCTTTATAATAAGAAGAAGACTTACTTTACTATTAATATTTATATTAACTTAAATATTTTAATTATTATTATTCTTCTTATTACTATAATATTATTAAAATTTCTTCTTTTAAATTATTCTATTTTTTATATAATTAAAGAAATAGAAGAGAGTCTTCTCTAGTTCTTTTATTAGAAGCTTATATATAATATTAAGATTAACTAAATAGTTACTAAGGAGACTTTCTATATTATTAATAAACTTTTTAATATTAAAGTCTTCTTAGATATATAGATTTTTAATATTAAAACTAATATTTTAAATAGTATTATAAGATTTAAGGCCCCATAGGTTATTTATAGTAATTATAAGAAGGATGACTAGTTATCTTAAGAAGTCTATATTACTTTAGTAATTATTATTATTATATATTTCTTCTTTACTATTATTATATTTTACTATCTCTTATATAAGATATTTAATTTTGATACTACTTTCTTTATTATTCTAGTATTTCAAAGTATTTAAATCTATATCTATTAACCTATAGATTATTCTAATAATATAAATAGAATTTAATTACTCTATAAGATTTTATATAACTTCTATAAAAGCCTCTGTTAGTAATTCTAACTTATTATAGTTAAAACAAACAAGATTAGCTTTATACCTATTACAGAAGAAATATACTTTTGATTAATAAGAATCTTAATACTTATACTTTTATATATACTAATAATAATACTATAGTTACTCCTATACTTAAGATTATAAAGAAGATTTATAAGATATTTAAAACTATATACTATTAGGACATATTAGTAGCCTCTAGCTAGACTACTACTTAGTTATCTATAAGAAGGATATTTAAACTATAATAGCTAGAATTCTAATTTAAAAAGTTAGATTTAAATATCTTAATAACTTTATATTTATATTAAAGCCCCCTATATAGATCTATTACTTAATTATTAAATCTATTACTAATATATTTAAATCTCTATCTATTTTTAAGAGTTTAAACTAGTAGGTTATATAGGAAGTATTAGTATTATAGTAGTAGTAGTTTCAAGCTTCAGTATATATAGTATTAATGAGGTTATTACGAGAGAGGCACCAGTATAGTATTAGTATAGTAGAGGTAAAGATTCTGATATTGTTATATATAATTAGGGGGCAAAATATGGTATATATTCTATATAACTAAACATAGCTATATATACTATATAAAGCTCTATTTTAAATAGTTTAAATAAGATAAAACCTATAGAAATAGTACTAATACTTAAGGTTTAACTAGTATAAATTCTACTTCTTAAGTATCTTATTCCTAATATATCCCCCTAGCTTTAAAAGCTCTACTAATAAACTAGCCTTTTTAAATAATACTAATTAAACCTTCTATTTATATCTTATAAGAAGCTTTTTTTATTATTCTATTACTCTTATTAAACTTTTATTCTTATAATAAGAAGAATAATAATATTTATAGATTATTTAATTACTTCTTATTAGTTAAAAAGTACTTCTAATACTCCTAAGCTTTTTATATAATTTTATTATTATTATAACTTAGAATCTATAAATTTTAATTAATTATTAAGAGTTTTATTAGAATTTTTAAATATTAGAAGTTTCTTTTAAAATTCCTCTTCTTATTATAACTTTAAATAGTTTAACTAGTTTATTATATTAATCTGAATAATAAAAGTATTAAATTAGTAGCT
>QAPF01001232.1:0-12122 GCA_004367935.1 Colletotrichum sidae | reverse complement strand
TGTAAGCCCTGAAGACCTGATCTCATCAGCACGACGATAATACTGTTACCTACGCATCGTAGCCTCAACTTACTACTAACAGACTCACCTCTGCTAGACCTAAGGCTGGCCGTAACACCACGCCTACGCGTAACAATTGAATTATTTTACTCTTTTTTAAAGAAAATACAATTTATTTTAAGTTTATTATAAGTTTATTATAAAGAGTATAGTTTACTTAAGAGAAATCTCGGAGGCCCTCTATAGATAATACATCTTTATTATTTTTAGGGAGGGTTATTATAATTAAAGATCTTTATATTAAGTATTTAGAAGTATATAGAAGTTTTAGAGGCGTTATAAACTTCTAATAAGCTGATTTAGAAGTAGAAGTAGTACTTTTAGAGAATGTTTAAAGTTTATAGTATACTATATTTAATAAAAGTAATAGAGGGCTTAGACCTAGTTAATCTAAAGAACTTAGTCTTCTATGCCCCTTGCAAGAATTCTTTTACTATTTAGAGGTATTATTATACACTTGTAAGCTTTTCCTTAATATTATAAATAGTTTATTAATATATTAGTTAATATAAATCAGACTAACTATCAATTGATAAATTAACTTTTACATATTAACTATATATCCCTAAGATTAGGCGAAAACTCTGCGCGCGGTTTACGCAGGCCTGCTGATCTCACCAGGCGGATTATCTATTCATCCGGGCCGCCGCTGGCGGCCAAGTGGCGCCATCCTAACCCCTGCAATCTGACATTTTATGCTATTCCACGCGGGGGATTATCCCCATATTCATATCTCCACACCAAATCACTGGGCCCAAAGATAACTTGCTTTTCCCCGCCCGCCCTGCCGATGTCAAAGTCGAGGTCGTGCCACGGCCACACCGAGAGTCGCTCCTCTATAGAGAGATGAGCTTCAAGTCTTCGAATAAAAGATCGAGAGATGGCTGTTGGACATGCAGAAGAAGGTATAGTTTGAGCCCGTCAGATTCGCCTGCTTACTTACACACCCTAGACGAAAGAAGTGCGATGGCGCAGTCCCCATATGCGAGAATTGCCAAAGACTGGGTCTTGACTGTGACAGGGGCACTCATCTTATATGGGAAGATGATGCGCGGAGAGACGGTATGAAAAGAAGAGGTCCGTTACCTAGGAAGTCGACATCTGAGAAAGCCAGAGGGACACCAGTGTCCACTACCGGTAGCTCACCGTCCAATGCTCTCATGCTCTTGCCAACGCCGGCGCCTTCGCTTGGTTCATTCAATACGGTACTGGCTGAAGATTTCCGACTGTTTCCCAGTTTGTCTGACTGGTCGTTCCATTTTGACCCACTGGACAAGCAGATCCTAGACCGCTATACGGAGTTCTTCTCGACAACTTATCCAACCTGCAAAGATGCCTCTAACCCTTTTCTCAAAGTTCTGATACCACTGGCTATGAGACATCGAACTGTTCTCGACGCCATGCTTGCCCTCAGTTGTGTTCAGAGCTGGGAGAACGGACAGTTCACAGTGGGCGCCCCCATGCTACGTTTAGAGCCAAGGCAATTAGAGGGTGCAGCGACCTCGTCAAGAAAGTCATATCAAACCCAGAGGCCCGTGAAGAGGCATTAAGCCAAGGCCAGAATATCTTGATTCCAGTCATCACCACACGAACCATGGAGATCGTTGGAGACGATGGTATCATCCCACTACTGGCAACATCCGTTCTACTTATGCTCTATGAGAAACTTCACGGAGAGGGCCAAGAAAACGGAATAAGTCACTTGCAGCTATTCGCTCAGCTTTTTCCATCCCAGCTCTTCAGCAACATTTTGGGCAGACTTACGCAAAATTCTAAGACGAGCTTTCAGACCGACGCGATGCTTTTTCTTTCCAATTCATTCCTATATAATGATCTTGTACGGTCTACGTCACTGCGAACCACAACGTTATCAACATTCTACCATGAGAGACCATCATCAGCCTCAATATCGTATCGCTTATATTTCCCCACTATCATAGCTCGCATAGGCGCCAATGATATGTTAGTATCAGATGCCGATATTATTGCCTGGGATGGAACGCTCAGTTGGCTACCGAGTCTCGCCCTTCAATCCTCAGGTCAAAGCGAACAAACCGACATGCGGCTACTCTTAGACTCAAGTTTGATATATGGCCCCACCTTTCAAAAGCTCGAGTCCTTCGTGTGTGTTAACACATGGAGCGAAGAGAAGCTGATTTCTGAGCTCTACAGAGTGGCAGCTCTGGTCTACAGAAGACAGCAGCAGCCAGACAAATCCTCTTCTGCCATGAGCAGCCTCCCAGGATGGGCCATGGAAATGTTACGTCTCATCCCGCCGAGCTCACCGTATGGGACAGCTCTTCTATGGCCAATCGCCCTTGTTGGCCCGGATTTGACCGATTTGGAACACCGAGAATACGTACTCAGTCGTCTGCAGATGTTGGAGCGGCAGTACAAGATAAAGACGTATGCTAATATCGCTAAGCATTTGGTCAACCTATGGGAATGTCGTGATAACGGCAGCCCTTCTAAAAGCCATTTAGTGTATTTGTTCGGATGAATCATCTCTCAACACTCATAGTTCATCTTGATTAATAGATTTGGTTTAACATTACTGCAGCACATCCTTAAAGAGTATGAATGTCGATATTACGGCCAGCCAGTCGTAGTGAGGTATGTTTGCAGAAGTTGAGACTACGAGTACGAAACAGTGTCGTAGTCATGATAGCTTCAGAGGAGCTATGTGCTGTAAGACGTAAGGCTTCGGTGGTCAATCGTGATCTTGTCAGAAGGGTTCTCAGTGAAGATAGCTGAAAGTAATCGTGAGATCGAATACTAAGTTGATTGCTGCAGAAGCTATAGAAGTCTGTTCTTGAGTCCGGCTCAAGTCCATCCTATATACAAGTCCCGATTGTGAACATATCCTTTGTCCGTATGTTGTCTCGACGGGTTCCGTATTCTAACGTCTCTGGACACATTATAGAACCGGACTGCCTTTCGGTTTCTTTCCAGGAATTCTAGGATGGCGGTGTTCCCACAAGCAATTTAATTCCTGTGATGCATTGTGGCTGCCCGAAACGGCGACGGCCCGTGGAGGCATCAATTGAAATAGCTTGAGGAAATCGCTTATATAGTGAGTGTGTGCGCCAGATTTTACATATATAGCTTGGAAATTCAGGAAGTTTGACTAGTGAAACCAAGTAAAGACATTAATATGATAAGTTTAGGTTCTAATTTTTCTTCTTATTTCTATTCTCTATAGATACTTCTTATATAAATAGTTAAATATACTATTTAGGTCCTAGGAGTTATATAAATGGTTTTATTAATACTTTTCCTTCTCTCTAAATATATCTATTAATAAATTATAACTATTTTCTCTCACCTAGTAATTATTAAAATAGAATTCTTATAATATCTATTTAAATTAAATTTATTTAGTAAAATTCTATTTTTAAATTTAGTTTATTCTATTTTATAAACTTTTTTTATATAATAGATTATTTTCTAAATAATTATTATAAATCTATAGGAATATATTAACTGCTAATTAATAAAAGGTATCAAGAATTTATAAATAGTAATATTTAAGATATTTTAATATTAGCTATAGATATAATATATAGAAATTTACTGAAAATCTCTTTAAAATAGTTCTTCTATCTTATATTCCTTATTGGCTTATCTGTGTGTTCTTCAAACCATTGGTAGATGTCTGATCTCCTGAGTACATGCCCAAGGTTCTTGAACACAGTGTGGACTAATCTCAAATAGGATGTCTTATCGAGAGCATTTGGGTTGACTGACGCTTTTGTCAATAAGTTCGTAGTTCTGTGAGAAGTTGGTACTTACCACGACGTGCGCCACCTTTGTAAGACTTGAGCGGGAGCGTACCGGCTGGACTTCGCCTAACGGCTGGACTTCGCATCTTGGCGTTGAATACACCAGAGTATTGGGGTTGGGAGAAATTACGGCGGCAAGTGAAAGATCTGTGGCGTCTTTATCTGGGTTTCATATCGATCACCTCACGAGGCATCACGGTCACTTCGAATACAATGGCCTACACCAGCACCACCGACATGGGAATCGTCTGACACGCTCCTCCCGCGGAAGGGTGTGAGCTCTTGGGACCAACGGGCTTGGTTGGTGAAGCCAGCTCTAAGTTGTAACCGGCCTCATCGTCCCTCTGACGGTCGTGGCATGTAACATCTTTCCTCTGAGTTTGTTGATGGCATGCACTAACCAGCAAAGCAGGTGATAATCCTGGCTGTCTTGTGCATTCTCGTTATGCGTCGACGTGAATGGAGCCAAGACGACTCTCGGTGTCTCCCAACCACCCCAACCAAGGGCGGGCCTCTGCCGCCAAGGTGCATATCTGACATATAATCATCCTTTGGCACACGACTTGTTGTCAAGTCGTGGCCAGGATAGATGTTCTCCGCTAGTCGCAGGGACCCTAACCGGCCAAGCAATCTCGGAGCTCGTTTGGTACTGGTTCGTTGAGGCAAAGTGCACCAGTCCAGGATTGCGAGCCTGGAGCATGCCACACAAACGACCTCGTTAGCGTCAAAGAGAGTTCTCTCGGCAGGTACGTAGGAGTACAGGGCAAAGCACCAATATGCGGAATGGCAGTTGTATCCCCCTCGTACTAGGGTGAAAACACAGCAGCTATAGATACCAGATACTGCTGGTCGTCACAATCATTCACTCGGTGGCTTGTAGGTGCGTGCATAGCTGATAATTAGGAAACCACCCCTCGACATCAGTCTGCAGCTGCATCCAATCCGACAACTGGTCAGGGTTTCTCTTCGCCATGTTGGAGGTCTCTCCCAAGTCGTACGAGGTATGCATCAAGGACCTTGACTCATGTCCGAGGGGACCTTCTGTCTTTCGAGAGCCAATGGCTTCATGTGCCGACAACATAGCTGTAGGCGCTGATGAGGCACGGCAGTAGTCGAAAGGAATCTTTCCAACGGCCCCTTTCTGAGGAGGCCTTTGCTAGCCATTGTGCTCCAAGGCCCAGCAAGGTACTTCTTCTCGGCGCACCCCCTTGGACAACAGACATCTCATCGAGTCAATAAACCCTGCGACAGAAGACCGCACATAACCTGACGTTACGCGTGGGCGGCTCGTCGTGGGTTTGGAGATGCAGATCCGGCGCCATCTCAAGAGGAGTGGGGCGTTTATCCTAGCGCGCAGCAGTTCGAACCCTGACTCGTCTCCACCGCTGCCCCCGCGAGCCATCGTGTACCCTAAGGTACTCCATGTTGCCCGTTGCCTTCGCATCTCTGTCGGGACGCAGCAGCTAGGCCGTCCGATTTCTGTCGCGACCCATGTCCCCTCGTTGCAGCGGGGATATCCAAGTGACAAGCCTAGCCGTCCCACACCACCATCTCCAAGCGGCCGCCACTTTCGGCCATCCACACAGCTTTCTGGTGCATCGGGCGAACGCCTGCAATGGTTGGCCTCGCTCTCGTCGAACACGCCCCCCCTCGCCGTTATGGTTGGATATGGTTCCACAGCTCCATATTTAAGCGAGCAGGGGTTTGTCATCCCGCGTCCTCGTAGGGACGTCGTGTCTCGAAAGCCATACCTGTCTCCATCACCACATGGGAACGCACGAGATGAGCCGCAGAAGAATCGAAACCTACGGCCAATCATTGAGCCATGTGGCGGCGACCGACCTGTGGAGGCCTGGAGACTTAGGGTCGTGTGTGCCGGCCGTGGCCAGCCAGCACATGGGGCGTGGAGCCTGGTAGCCGACCATCACTGAACGAGCCGTGGCCGCAGGCCGTTGCCCTGGATAGAGAATCTGGGCACTTTCTCATGACTGCGAAACAATTGTATTGTGCCAAGTTAGACGCCTAAACTCCGCTGTCCCATGACCCTCTCTGGCAATCGACCTCTTCAAAGTGCGGCCACAAGATCCCTCTAACTACAAGCTGACAAAGCACTTAAGCAAGCGCATCCGGAATATCCACAACATCGTCGTCCCCCCTCCCCCATCTGTCCAGCTGACTTGCGGCACATTCTGTCCCTGAGACCGTCGTCAAGCCGTCAATCTCAACATCATACCGCTGTGCTACACGGAACTGCCTCAGGTTCTTGTCGTATGTCAGCCACATCCCTGTGGCTGCTATGCGATTTCCCAACCAGAGACACCGGTCCTGTCTCTCTTCCATCATGGACGCCACCTCAAAATACCTCTCTTCGTCGTCGATCTTCGCGGCAGTGAACCAGTCGTCTGGGTAGTACCCCCTTTTTTTTTTTGGAGTCTTCCTCGACCTTAGTTGGGTCGTACTTTTCTACCCAAAGGAGACCACGCTGGGCGAAGTCGTCAGGTAATGGCCGTGGGCTGTCCTTCTCGTTTCGAGGGAACTCATCACCTTCAACCTTATCAAAGTCTGAGCAGACGCCGACCAGCGTGTTGAGCATGAGTGAGATGAGCTTCCAGGGGATCTTGGACTCGATGTGAGCCATGGCGGCAGGGAGTTTCGAGAGATGGTGGAGGAACGAGAGGGTGACGTGAAGGTAAGGAGTGACACTGGGGTCGCCGAAGCGCCGCAAGACAACGTCGTGTGTGCGGCAGGTGAAGTCAAGGGCATCGAGGAACCTCTGGGATGGGGCGGCGGCTTCAACCCCTTGCATGGTCGTGTCTGCGTCATCGGTGCGAGCTCCCGACTTGATCTGTCGCATGAGGACGTTCGATTCGCTGCCGTACTCGAGGAGAGAGCAGCCAAGAGCGATGCCGATGTAGTAGCCACTCTCCATCCATCGTCGCGTGGTCCGCCCGATGTGGTTATCCAGACTGCCGATGAACTCGTCCACAGAGGGTGCGAATTGTTCTTAGTTGCGCCCAGAGAACAGGATCCCATGAGCTCGTACAAAAGCAGCATCGATCTCTTGGAGGCACGTGGGCGATCCGTTGAGGTAAGGCTCAAACAAAGTCATAATGCTCTCGCGGGCCGAAAGAAAGGGGATCGGGACACACAGACTCTTCAAGTAGTAGAAGAGCTACTAGAGCGCATTAGGCCGCACAAAGATAGCGAGATGGTGGTACAGTCGTCCCATCGTGGGTACCTTGTCGCTTGCTTTCAAATACCAGTACCTACTGACAGATATCCAAACTTCACAGTCCTTCAAGTCGTCATCTTCAATGGCCATCCTGCAAGGGTCAGCTTTTACTCAAGTATCTTGCAGCATAACATACCGATATCTCCCAAGATCACCCAAGCACTCGATCCAGGTATCCTCAAACATCAGCACCATCTCATACAGCAACACCATCATTAAGTAAGCCAGGTAGATGAGGGTGAGCATGTGCTCGAGAGACGCAGGCAGACGGTGCCGCAGAAGCTCGAGGAATGAGTAGATGCCGTGCCACCACAAACGCGCCGGCATTACGTACTTGCTCACCAGCCGCCTCAGCGCGGAGCTGGCTAACGGGTACTACGATACCAGGAAGAAATCGTGATGTTCATACAGCAGCATTCAGTGGAGCGCAATCAATGCCTGCCACTGCTCGTTATTCAGCTTGGGGCTCGCGTCCGTCGTGGAACTCTGAGCATTGTCGACCTCAATGCATTTGCTCTCGACCATAACAAGACCAGCATATATGCCTTTGACCTCGGCGACGAGCCGTTCCTGTGATATCGGACGCGTTTCCGGCTGCTTTACGCAGAGCTCTGTCTGGTCGATTTCAGGGCTGCGAGGTTCAAACGAACGAGGAGCCGGCCCAGATGGTTTTGCGGCGTTTTCTGAAGCGTTACGTTCGTGTGACCAAGGGTCTGCGGGTTTGTCTGCGTTGTCATGGACCTCGCCGGCATTGCCGGCCCGTGGCGGCGCAAGAGCCCGGCTTCGCTTGGGGGGCAAGGACGAATCCTCAATCTCCCTTTTCAAGACTCTTGTTGGGGCAGACTTAACTGAGTCTTCGTCGTCACCCCAGAGCGTACTAGATTGAGGCGTAGAACGCTCATCACTTGCACCAGAACACACAGACGTATTCTCTGCAGCAGGCTCATGAGACATAGTCGTCAAGGACGGCGGTTGGCTGTTTGACTGCTGACTGATTGCCTTTCTAGTCATGGCGGGCCTCCTTCCACTCTACGTGGGAGTGATGCTTGGGACGTCGAATCGGGTGATATTTGCGTAATTGGTCGACTGCGGTTCCCTGCTGGGATTGAGAGGACTCGATGTTGTTTGTGTGGGAAAAGGTGTTGAAAACAGAGAACGCTCGAGAACGCAAAAGTTGACACGTCGGCGACTGTCTTGTATAAACAAACAAGCTCGCCGGGGAAGTCCAGCTCTTTATCTTCTGTGGTAGGGGAATAACAGACATGAGATGGCGAAGCATTATAGCGGCTGCCTTGCCAGGTGCGAGGTACCTACAGAAAGTGGTTCGCGCACTAGACTCAACGAAAACCAGTTGTCGAACTTTAGGGTCTCTGCTTTCACAGCGCAAATCTGATGGTCACTTTTCTTGACAGCCATTTTAGCCAAGAGTTTTGTCGCTGAGACAGCTTCCGTTGCCCTTTGGTCACATGGTAACTGACCAGAGTAAGCAGCGGCGGACGTGTTGGACGAGGTACGCCAGCATGGCTATGCCTCATCTGGCCATGACGGATAGTATATACCTAAAAGCGAGTCCCTGGCTGACGACTCACCTGCGACATAACGTAACAGAACTCGTACAGGCAACTCTGTCGGACCTAGAAACAATCACAGGTAGGCTGTCATTCTGAGCCATCATGAGTGCCTACCGAACCCCGGTCATTATTTCCCAGGGCGGACGGGTCTTCGACCACCGCCTCAATTACCCTGGACATGCTGATGGGCGTGTGACGCGCGGAGACTCTAGTCCATAGGGCGTTCCTAGCGAATGAACGACGGCAAAAGCCCTCTCAAAAGGGAGACGCCTACGTAACGTGTGGTTCGTCGAAGCTGACCGTTGTATGCGGACTGAGAGCGAGTGTCATCCTATCAGGCGGCACTCTCCTGTCGTTTGTGATACGATATAGGGGTGATCGTTGAATGCATCTCCGGTACCTTCAGATTTCCCACGCGCACGTCTTGTTACACTAGTTTCATTTGAATTCGAACGGCGTCCTATCGATTGCCTTTTATAAGAAAGGTGATTCGGAGCGAGCTCATGACGCGCAGGCGCTTGCGCCGAGAGCTAGATCCGTTTTCTCTACGGAGAATCCCAAGCAAGGAACCATGCACGCCCGTGCCCCTTCGGCGACTGTCGACGGTCATGAAGGAACCCGGGCAAGAAGGAAGCCCGGCCCTCGTTCCGGTAGTTTCGCTGCGGCCTCAGCGTCCACATTGTCTGGTATTTAACTACCCACCTAAGTTACAGCGCTTTCGGGTTACAACCCAAACGTAACCGCATCTAAGCAAAACTCTCTATCAATTTAGAATACCATCCCACCTTGCCGTTTTGATACAATCTCATGCCTGCCATCAACTGCTGTGTTTTCTGATTGCTCAAGGCTTCAGACAGGAAAAGGTCGCTGGCTCCCAGCTCAGTCTCTGCTTGTTTCACAGCCTCAATATAAGCCTTCTGATCTGCAAGTTTCTGTCTTAGATCGGGAGAAATTGGTTCGCCAAGTTCGTAATTCCACGGTACGTCCATTGCTGCTGGAACTATCGAAAGAGTTAAAGGAAAATCTGCAAAGATTTCCCACGGCCCAGCGAAGGCAGTCTCCTAGTCAATCATACTGATAATTCGATATTCGTCGTCAAAGATGATGTTGTTGTGGCTAAAGTCGCCATGGCAGAGAGGGAAGGGGCCGCTATTGCGGGCTGAAAGCCTCTCAGTAAGGTTGCTGACATATTTGGGAAAGGAGCCGATTGAGAGAGTGATTTCGTGAGTATACTTGCTGCATGCAGCTTGGAGCTGGTCGGCCGGCATGCCAAAGGTGTATTTAGCTACCTATGTTTTGAAGAACTTAGTTGCTGTACTGAATGGGTTACTAATCCCCGGAATGGGACCTTGTTTGTATGTGCCGTCATCATTTCGCGAGATAATCGTGCCAATTATGGGTAGTTGTATAGTGGAAAGTTGAACCTGTGGTTAGTTAGTTTATTGGTAAATGAAAGAGTGAATGATCAACTTGCGTGTATCTGTGCAGTGCGATGAAGAAACCTGGGTATGTATTCCGGTGGTATTGTCATGCCTAAGTCTATCCCCATATTTCCTGGTAGGCACTCTATTAACATGAATGATGCGCCCATATTGGTATTCCCTCTGGCCTCGACGGCGTAGGCTTTTGGAATTGGGATGTTGGTTTGTTGTTGCACTATAGACATGGTGTTGTACTCGCAACTCTCCGCTACCCATGTTGAGTCCTTAGAAGATTCTGCTGGGTCTGGAGAACCTAAAGGGGGTAGTCGCAGACGTGCCGCCTATCGCACGCGGTTAATAAACTCGATGATGCGGACCATGTGGTTGTGGCTAAGGCTAATGTAAGGAAGTAGGTGGCAGCCCTGGATATCCCGCCTCACACTTGCGTACTGCAGCAGTGACTCCCAATGTATAAATGCCACAAAGTCTGCTGCTTGCGAGCGAATCGGGCCCTCGGGCAAAGACTCATAGTACGTCCACCGGTACCCTGAAAAGGCTCGAGAACCACCAACCGAGTTCTTGTCGATGATATCGCTTTCCATAATATGGTAACATACATACATACATAGTTTATTACGCCCCAGCTAAGCTATCAAGGGCTCATATAATTATCTATATAATCTCTACTTTCATTCATATCTTTACCTCCCAAAAGCCTATATAAGTACTATCTATCCCTATATACATTACCTTTAAGATGCCTTACTAATACTATAATTATTCGTAGTGTTAGTAATAGGCCATCTTAAGGTTATTTCCTAAAATATTTAGCATCCTATTATTAATAGCTAAAGCTAGTCCTACTATTAATAGCATAAAGGTATATAGGGGGTTATTATTAGTTAATATATTAATATAAATTATATATTATTTTGGTACTAGTTAATTTATATATCTAACCTTTCTATACTTATTATAAACTTAATTATCTCTTTAATAATATTAATATATAGTAATTAATTATTAGTATTAGATATACTCTTTCTTCTAAAAAAATATAATAAGTTCTTTTTATATAATTCTATCTATTAAAATATCTAAGTCTATTATTCTATTTATTATATATAGTAGAAAAGGAAGTACTCTACTATTTCTATAGTTTATCTATAGGTGTATTATATTGAGGTAGTTATACTAATCTGGTATAAATACTAATTTAGTCTCACTATATTGGTATATAGTTACACTAGGATACTAACTTCTTTCTAAAAGAGTCCGTCATATAGTTCTCATATATGCTTTCCTAGTAAAACTATATTGATCTTCTTTGAATATATTCTTATATTATTAGGTAAAACTCTATATATCTATAGTATAGTCTATAGAATAATTCTAAATATAGTTAAATAAACTCTAGTTATTTTTTTCTAAAACGTCTTATTTAACCTTATATTTTCTTTTACTATTACTTTAGTTATTTTTAATAGGTCTAATTCTATTGCTAATAGAAACCAGAAGAATATTACTCTATTACTTTTTTTTTAAAAAACTTATATACTAGTGTATAGTTAGTAAATCTCTTATTAATCTAACTGCTATTATGGGTTATAAATAGTTAATATAACTATTTTATTATAGGTAAATATATAGATAACTTAGTATTTAAACTTTTATAGAAGAAATTTTACTACTTCTACTAGTACTACTAGCTCTATTATATATAGGTTCTACTCTACTTTTAGAATAAGTATATATAAGGTTTTTATAATATTACTACTTTTTCTAAATAATATAAATAGCACTATAGCTATTCTATAGCTTATAACCCTATTTCTTACTAAACTCCTTATTACTATCCTAATTACCTATTCTAATTAGATTACTTCTAATATTTTAATTATATTGTTATTAATTACTATATATATTCTTTCTTCTTATAGGTGTTACGACCCGTTGGAACTACAGGACCAGGGAACGCCCCGCAGGACATCCGGCGGCTGCAGGACCTTTGTATGCAGGATGACACGGGAACAACAAGGACCCCACCCGGTGCGGA
>QAPF01001231.1:0-11887 GCA_004367935.1 Colletotrichum sidae | reverse complement strand
TAATAATAATAATAATAATAGTAATAATAATAATAATAATAATAATAATAATAATAATAATAGTAATAGTAATAATAATAATAATAATAATAATAATAACTACTATATTTTACTCTTATAATCTTAATATTAATATTCAATTTAAAAGCATTATTAATAATTATCAGATTTATAGCTGAGTTTATAAGAATCTAAAGAGACTGACTTCACATAGTAATAACTTTACTACTTTCTTTAGTCTTCTCAAAGTGATTATAATTATATTTAACCTTATTATAGAATTAGATAATAAAGTTATTAATAAAACTTAAAAAAATAGTATTACAGTAATAAAGAAGGATCTAACGCTTGGGGGTAAAATATCTAAAGATACCTCTAAATATCTTAATATACTTTAGAAGTAACCTATTTAGTTTTACTTTATTCTAAATATATCTATATATTTTCAAGTCTGTTATAGAAGTCGTTACTAGCTAATAGTAGAAAAGATATAACTTAAAGCTATATGTATTATACTATTATATACTATTAGTATGGTATTATTGCGTAATATTGAAAGATCTGAATTCATTATAGCTATAGCTATTAGTATAGAGTATGTTGAGATATAAGTTTTAGCCTGAAGCGGAATATTCTCTCCAAAAGACGAAAGGCTTTAATTTAGACTTTATATGAATATAGATAGATGATATGAAGTTAATTATCTTTCTTGAAACAGAAAGCCTAAGTAATAAAGTAAAATATATATAGATTTATAATTACTTTAGAAGAGAAATAGTAAGTTGAGAAATGGTAAGTTGAAATGAGTAGTTTTTAAATATATAGAAACTACTAATAATAATATTAGTAGCTTTATAGAATTCTTGAAAGAAGTTCTATTTAAAAAAGCTCGAAACCTTATAAATTTTTAAAATTATGAAAATTTAAGAAATAATCTTAAGATAGTAGAACTCATATTCAAATAGAAAGGGATATAAAAAAAGAATCTTAAAGTATTTTAGAGGAAGCTCTTAAGATTTCCTAGAGAAATATTATTCTTGAAATTTTTATGAAAGAACTATAGGATTCTAGAAAATAGAAATAATATAACTTGTATCCTAGTAATAGATATAAAATTTATACTTATGATAATATATAATATTACTATTAGAATTATATTATATAATTATATAAGAAGGCGGCTTTTAGTTTATATTTAATATTAAATAGACTATACTTATTATATTAATAGCTACTTCGTATTCCTAATTCCTATTTGTAGCTTCTATCTATTAGGAATAAGCTATATATTTATATATACCCTAGCTAGCTGTATAATATAATAATATATAGGCGTACTTATATTTTTATATATATAATAATTAAGAGTCTTATTTACTTAGTAATATAAGTCTATACTCTAATTAAGGGTAGTATACAAAAAAGCCTCTATTTAAATCATAAAACCTACCCCTTAGGTATAATATTCTTTAATATTATAATAACTATTAGGATTAGGAACTAGATCTGCGTATTAAAAGTCCTAGAATCTAGGGGGGTATATCAGGAATAAGCTATGTATTTATATGTACCCTAGCCGGCCGTACAATACAACAATGTACGGGCGCGCCCACACTTTTGTGTGTGCGACACTGTCATACGAGCCAGGGCAGGTTACTGGGTACTCTTCAGCTGCTGCCCCATGATTATCCACTTGATGGACGCAGCGTTTCTGTTTCTCACGCGGCAGCAGCATCCCCGCCAAACAATTGCATCAACTTTAGCTCGAACCCCTCCACAGAACCTAGTGACGCTTTTCCCACACCTCCCGCCCTTCGTCCATCTCTACTTCTCGCACACCAAACACACCAAACACTGTTCGCACAACTGAACTCGGCTTGAAATCTGCCCTTCCGTCAACCTTAGATATCGACTACGGGCGTTGTGATCCGCCTCTTCAACACATTCTCCATTATCACCGACCTCATTGTGCAGCTCACCCCTTCAGCTAGGTCATTACCCCTGCTGATCGCAACCTTCCCCCGCCTTGTGGTAGCTTCGAGCTAGCCGTGATGCCGGAGTTGCTGGGGCTTGACTATTTTTACCTGCTGCCATAAGCCCTTTGACGCCCAAGAGTTGCTGACATCCCTTCGCCAGTAGTCACTACTCAACATCATAACCCGAGACGGAAGCACGCGCTTGCGGAAATCGCGCTTGTACCTTGCCCGCATCACTTGCCGTACCTCCCTTACCAGTTCAAGAATCGCACACCACCCTCGATAACCAACATTCACTACCTATAAGAGACTTTTCCTCCTCGAGCTCTCATCGCTGCCCAGTAGCCTTGTTCTGGGACACCCATTTCGACCGCACATCTTCCCTCAACATCCGGGAGGCCTGCCCCTGGCGAATGAGTCCAGAAGGAAGAAAGAAAACCCTCGTCGAGTCTGAACCATGTCAGGATACCCGGGTCACTACGGAGGATATCAAGGGGGCCCGCCCCCGCAACAGCAATACGCGACCCAAGGTGGTTACTATCCGTACGTCCACGCAGTTCTTCTCTCGTCATCCCGCCGCCCGCTAACTTGCTGCGAAGCCCGCCCCAGCAGGGTTACGGCGGATATCCCCCTCAAGGCTCGGGATATAACTACCAACAACCTTCGCCTCAGCCCTATGGTTACAACCAGGTGCCTCTTACCTCCAACCTGCGGCACGAACATGACAACTAAATCGCTAGCCAGCCCTCTCCCCAGCAGCAGTATGGCAACTATCATCAGCCTCAGTCCAATCACAACAACCGCCCCGGTGAGTCTGAGATGTGAAGGTTGTACTTCTTCGTGGGCTTACCTTCTGTAAGGCATGCCCACCGCGACATCCAACGCATACATGCATGGGAACCACAACGCCCCCCCGCCCCCGCCATCTGCGCCGCAGCAATTTGGACATGGCGCTCCGAATAACTACAACTTCCAGTACTCCAATTGCTCCGGTCGCAGGAAGGCTCTCTTGATCGGCATTAATTACTTCGGTCAGCGGGGCCAGCTTCGCGGCTGTATCAACGATGTAAAGAATATGTCTGGTTATCTCGTTGATCGATTTGGATATAAGCGGGAAGACATGGTCCTCTTGACGGATGATCAGCAAAATCCAATGAGCCAGCCGACAAAGCAAAACCTGTTGAGAGCCATGCATTGGCTTGTCAAGGACGCGAGACCAAATGACTCCCTTTTCTTCCATTACTCAGGTGCGATGCGTGACAGATGCTACGGGGAGAGTAACTGACGTTTCTAGGGCATGGTGGTCAAACAAAAGATCTCGACGGTGACGAAGACGACGGTTACGACGAGGTGATTTATCCGGTAGACTTCCGCCAGACTGGCCACATCACCGACGACGAGATGCACAGGATCATGGTGCAGCCGTTACAGGCTGGTGTGAGGCTCACTGCCATCTTTGATTCATGCCATTCGGGTACTGCTCTTGACCTGCCTTACATCTACTCTACACAGGGCATTCTCAAAGAACCCAATCTTGCCAAGGAAGCTGGCCAGGGTCTCATCGGCGCCATTTCGTCATACACCCAAGGCGACTTGGGTGGTGTCGCAAGTAACATTATGGGCTTCTTCAAGAAGGCAACAACAGGCGAGGATGCTCATAACCGCGCTATGGCTACCAAGACATCGCCCGCTGATGTAATCATGTTTTCTGGAAGCAAAGATGACCAAACATCGTATGCATACCCCTCGCGTTTTCTGCCTGATACCCAACCACCTCTGGGCCCCCTTCTTTCTGATTTTACAATGCTGGGCCGTCAAGCCTTCTGGAGTTAATGTGCAAGGAGGCAGAAAGTTGTAGGGCAGCGACCGAGCTGCCGAATTATTGCAATGTCTGTCTTCTGTCGGGAAACTGGTTGTCCAAACAAATTGGAAGGGCCTCGTTATTCCGCACACCCCGGACAATTGGAGTAGCTAAGCTACAGGTGTTGCCATGGTCCGGGGCGATAAGTCACGTTGGAAGAGAACCGCAAGCGCGGGCTCGGAAATCCGGAGTCGAAAGCATTGTGACCTTCAGTCTCGCAAGACCAGAGATTTAGCTGACTTGAACGACAGAGCCGACGCCACGATTGCCGCCCAAGCCACTGGTGCCATGTCCTGGGCCTTCATCACTGCCCTAAAGAAGAATTCTCAACAGAGCTATGTACAACTCCTCAACAGCATTCGAGACGAGCTGGCAACCCGTTACACTCAGAAGCCGCAGCTCTCCTGCAGCCACCCAATTAGTAAGTGACTGCTTCTCGGCACACACAGGGGTAACGTCACTAAGAGACTTGAAGATACCAATCTCTTGTTCGTCATGTAATATACCACGCCTCGGCCGGGCCGACCTGTGTTGAAATTGCCTGTCCGCAACGGCTTTCAAGCTAAATGGCTCTGGGCAGCTGTCGAGATCATTGATCCACAGCCGATATGGCAGTCGGTTTGGCAAAATGTTAACATTCTCGAAACATCACGGGCTGGATCTGACTCTTCCTTGAGTATTTTTTTGCAGCGCTTGCGATGGCGATGTGCTGATTCCGGTCTTCTGCACTTTGCGCTGATTGGTCGATGAAGGCTAGCTCAGTAAGAGTATATCATATGTTCAACGTATGAAAGAGACCAATCAGTCCACGCTGTGACCTGCTCATAAGTACCGAGTCTGAAACATGCATCAGCTGGGGTTTAGCGACAGAGTCAACTAAATTTGATGATGGGTTGTGCAGTGTTGGTTAAGGCAGTGGATATGAGAGGCACGTTGAAGTCATGTTGGCGGGACCACACGTCCAAGAAACACAGTATGAAAGGTGATTTCGTTGACAATGTCGAGGACCAGGACTCTGAAACATCACCTCGCGTGCATCGACTGACTGTAGCATCGTGTCACTGGCGACTGCCAACCGCTCTGAGATGTTGACATATTGTCAGGATACCACTTTCGCTGTCCACGTGTCTAGCAGCCCCGCATTTGAATACGTGCACGATGGCCCCCAGGTAAACTGATTCGTGTCTCATTCACTGGTCTGCACGTTTCGTTATCGCCAAGTCGTAGAACTACCTGCCAGACAGTGCCCGCATTCGTGTGTTCCAGAGGAGAGCCGTGTACATTCTCAAGGTAGTCGGTCACCCCGTTGTGTAACAGTGGCCAAATTGACGCCAAAGAGCGGGTATGGGACTGTTAAAAAGACATCCCGGTCCAAAATCGTCCAGCATCTGGAGGAATGAAGCGGAGAAGGGGAAACGAGAGAATAGTACCCGGGGGGCATCCGCTGTTTCCCCACGTGCCATGCATAAAAGCAACTGGCGCTCTACACTGCTCTGGAATCCGTTTGTTATGGGAGGTCACCCTTCGTCGAGAAGATGCATAACCAAAGACGACTGTTGGAGTACTGAGACACTAAGCTAGGGAGTATGATTGGGGGGGGGGGCGTTGCGATGAGATGATAATTCAAAGGAAATTGTAGATATTGACTCGTCAAGAATTGTCCAACGAGGGTATATTTTTTTTTTGTGCGTTCTCGGTATCTTCAACACTTGCTTCGGCAACCCTTGAGCTTGTTCCAAGGTCCAATACGCTGATGCGTGCACATAGGATTATGGTAAACCCAGGACCGGCAACATTTATCGCCGTAACACAAGGAAGAATGGCAGGTCAAGCCCCATTGGCGGTGAAACAAGGCCTCGTGAATAGATTCCTGACGGATGACTGCCATACACCGCCGTGCCTCGTGTGTATCCTTCTTTCTCGACTCCACAGCATGTCGAAGCGAAGACGGCTCATGCGTTGGCCATTTTCACGTCGTCATCGGTCTTTTGTTGCTCCGTCTTGCGCATGAGCCAGGACATCAAACACCAGATAAGCCGCATGGCATCGAGTCTCTCGTCAAGTTTGAAAAGGTCGCGCCAGGGAGTGCGGCGCACCTCGACCTGGCCCCAGCTGCGGTGAGCATCGTCCTCGTTGGCACCCTCGAGGATCTCGAGAAGGCGCTCGGGCACGCGGACTCGCAGGACGCTGATGTGATGAAACAGGGAACTGATGACGAAAATGTCGTCGTAGCCTGCGCCGTTGACCTTGCCAATGGCCTCGTAGCGGGTCTTGCGGTCCCAGCTGGCCGAGGGGGGTCGGACCATGCGGTAGCTGTCGTAGATGGACATGTTCTTGCGGGGCCTCTTGCTGGCGGGCTGCCCCGTCTCCGCGTCTGCGTTGTCCTTGTCTCCCGGGATGGCGTCTCGCTCGACCTCTCGGCCGATGGGACCGCCTGAGCCACCGCCCCAACGGGGCTTGGATGTCCACCACGCCCCTTCGCCGAACCGCTTCTCGGTCTTGCCTTCGCGGGCGCGGTGCTGGGCGGTGACGAGGGCAGCGACCAGTTCGCGAGCCAGGTCGGCGGCGGCGTCGTTTTCAGTCTCAAAAGAGGTGGAGCCGCGGGCGGAAACGGCGGCCAGGGGACCTTCAATGATTCCCTGTCGAGCAGCGTCCCGGGTTCTAGGCGTACGGAAGATGAAGGTACAGCCCGTAGCAAAATAGGAAGCTCTCGAAAGCAGTGGTGCGGCCTGATGATTCTGCTGGGTTGTCGAAGGGGTCGATGCTGCTGCGGTGATGTGAAGACGGGGCTCGGTGCGAGGAGCCGAGACGTTGCAGCCAAAGTCGTAGGCTATCAGCTTGAGAAAGGCCGTCAGAAGGCTCTGACGGTACTCGCCTGGCATGGATGAACCGGTCGAGGTGCGAAAGACGCGAGGCAGTTCAGGGTTCTGCGGGTTGTCCCGTTCAGACTTGTCCTTGTCGATCCTGTCCTGACCTACGTCCCCCGCTGCTGAGTTGTTTTTGAAAGGCTTGGACGTGTCGTCCCAGTATGTGGTGAAGGCCTCCAGGCAGCGGAAGAACTCGTACGAGTTGCCCAGACGAGCCTGCTGTTGGCCCTTGGGTGCGGGGATCCGTCTCACGGTGCGGAAAGCGTCCTCGTTGCAGTGAGACAATTCGCGCTTACGGTCAAGGTAAGTCTGGCAGCCAGGAGATTGACCAAGATTGTTCAGAGGTCTGCGAGTTTCCGGGTTCTTCTCCTGCGCTTCGTCTGGGGAGAGCTTGTCCCAAGCCTCGAAGTCGGGAAGGTAGTCAGGGTCTGGAATGACATCTGCGGGAGTAACGTCTGGGATAACGTGGACGCCGAGGGCGTCGAATACAGCGGACGTCACATCTGCCGGACGGTAGATGTTTTGAAGGACCAAAGTCAGAGGCCTTGTGTGACCGACAGTCGTAGGAGAAACCTGCTCCCGAGGGCAGCTGTTTGGGAGGGTCACGGGCGTTGGAGAAGGAACATCCTTGGGGTCGACTTTGACGGCGGTTGGCAGGTTTGCTAGATCTACGGGTTAGGAGAATGTGTGCTCTGGCCACTGACATGAATAGGAAGACGAAGAGAAGGCTGACAAGGAGAGGGCCAGTGGAATGTCAGACTGGCAAAGGTTCAGTCGGTGGTTATCGCCGGCCGGGAGCACATGGTCCGATGAGAGCGCCGAGGGCCGGCCGCCGAGACACCGGTTGTGGGAAATTGCAGCCGAGGCCCACGACCGCTCCGCGGCATGGCCGGTTGAGTTGTCACTCGAGCGGCAGCCGAGTCTCGGTGATGGAGATGGTGGGATTGGGGAATTGGAGCAATGTTTGGTGCCTGAATACAAAGGGGACTCCAAATATGGGAATTGCAAAGGTGGTAAACTGAGCGACGAGGAAGTTGAGGGCAAAGCAGATGTAGAAACCACGGTCACAAATGAATAAACCCGGTTAGGCTGTTGGAGGAGATGCAGAATCGGTAAACGTTTGAGATTTGGGGCTAAGGGTGGTGGTCGACATATGATGAATGATGCACGAATATGAAGCGGTTGATGGACTCACCCAAGGCTGGGTACGTGCCGAACATGACGACGCAGATTCGACGGACAAGTAGGCTCTGGCGGAATTGGCTTCGCTGACACTGACTCAATAGGAAAACAAAACCGTCGAGATGAAGGACGCCGCAGAGTGTTGCAGAGCTGACAAAATATAGAAAGGCGTGCGTGCCTGGTAGCGACGGCTGAGGTGGAGCGGGGTTCAGGATCCCCGGAACGTTACGAATGCTCGTGGACGTTTACTCCGTATGGTGGCTAACAGATAGGTGGAGAGATTGCTTCACTGTTGCTGGCGTCCGTCTGAACACATTCGCCTACACAGACAACATCGAGCACAGTCACCGTCGTGAGGAGGGATGGGAGTATGGGAAAGGAAAAGAGAGATCAATGGCGTATGAGAAAGGTGAAAATGGGACAGCTGCCCATGCGGCACAATAGGAGAGGAAAGGTGAGGAGAGGGAACAACGGAGGGCTGCAGCTCGATGGAGAAAAGTAGAAAGTCCACGTTATCAGTACTTTGTACACTAGGGCACAATGCGATGCGATCCCATTCCGACGAGACTTAAGTGTGCGAAGCGGTACGACGTGTGTGCAGAGTAGGTACACTCCCCTGGGGATAGCGAGGCGGAAAGATTGACAAGGGAAGCTATTCGCATCTAAACCAAGGTAGGCAAGCCAGATGGACCAAGTGAGGAGGCCGCGGTTGAGTACGCAGAAGCGAGCGTCTTGGCGGCCGTTGCTGTTGGTATCTATGGTGGCTGTTTACCTCTGTATGGCTGGTGAGATGCTGAAGGCCCACCTCCATGCACTTTCGCACCAAGTGTGCTGCAGCTCTGTGGTTCTCTGCTCCTCCGGACGCCGTCCAACAGGTCAAATATCGTTTTCATTGTTGGTTCTTTCCAGGGGTCCAACGGGCCAGGCTAGGCCAGACAAGGGCAGACACCTCGCCCAACCGTACTGCGTAGGCGTACCAATACCACTCAAGATACAGTGGGGGGATATTAAAAACGGTCGACGACGAAATCCTCACCAAAAATCCACTAATCTTAATATTTTAGAATATGAGTATTTAAAGTACTATAAGACTAAAACCTACCAGATTTTTAATATAGCTAAATAAATAGTGATAGATATATATATCTAAATTTTATGAAAATCTAAGTGTATATAATAATGCTAGAAAATCATAAAGCTGACCTTTAAGGTTTTAAGCTAGATTTCATCTACTAAATACCTTATAACATACCCTAAAGCTAAAATTTCAAAATTAGTAAATTTTTAACTTTAAATATCTTTTTATATTGTTACAGACCTAAGCCTTAGGGCTTGTATAGGATATTACCATTAGGACTCTATATAACTACTACTCTTATAGTCTAATAAAGAGTTTTTACTTTAAGTATAAACTTTTTAAGTTTATTATAATATTATTAAAGTATTACTAAAATATCTCTTATAATTAGTTTTTAATATTAATGAATTTCTTACTTAGGTTTAATTTAGTAGTAAATAGTAAACTATATAGAAGAAATAGAAAATAGTAAAAGATAATAGTAGATATTAATATTATAGAACTCTTAGTAGGGGTTCTAGTAGATTAATAATAGTAATCTAGTAGAAGATAAAAACTAATCTTTCTAAAAGGTTTTTATATAATTTTAATAGTATTATAAAATAGCCCTATAGGTAATGTAAGTATTTTATATAAAGAAGAAATTACTCCCTATTAGTATTCTTTTTAATAATAATACTTTCTATTTTCTTATATAAAAGATAATTATATAGTATAAATTAGAAGTTAATTAGGTTTTTATTAAGGGATTAGGGAATTTCTAATAGTTCTTATAGATTAGTTTATTACTTAAAATCTAGATATAAATTAGTAATTTTTATATAATATAGGGGTTTTAATATAATTAGGATATTAATACGTTTTTTTAGTATTTTATAGAATACTATAAGAACTCTTATTATAATATTTAGGCTTTTAAGAAGATTTACTATTTATATTAGGGATTTAAATAGATATTTACTAAGTTTTTTATTAAGTTTAAATTAGCTATAGGATAGGTAGGGGGGTATTCCTAAGTAGGGGATATTTAATTAAACTATTTCTAACTAGCTTTTTCTTATTAAATTCGAATAGCTATTATTAGTTATGATATTAGTTAGATAGATTACTATATTATAATTTAATATTACTATGTAATTATAATAGATTTTGAGATTTTCAATATAGAATTATGAAATTATAATAAGTTGTAGTTTTTATCTTAACTAGAGCTAATAGTTAATTAGAATAGGGATATATAAATAATAAGTATAAAAGTAACCCGGATTATTTTAATACTAGTATAATACTATTATAATACTATTTTTTCTTATTATAAAGGGTTGAATAGATAAATAGCTATAATTAGTAGGTTTTAGTTAACTCCTATTATAAGTATATATAGGGTTTATCAAGTAGATTCTTTAGTTATCTAAATATATATATAGGTTAGTATTTATATATATTATAGTATTAAAGATTATTTTATTACTAAATATAGGTTATACCCTATTTATCTATTAGTAACTTCTAATATTAATATTTAGGTTTTATAATTAGATAAAAAGATTATAGATAATAAGGAAAAAACCTAGTTTTTTAGAAAAGACTTTTTAGGGGGTAGGTTAGTATAATTACTAATAATAATACTATAGTAATAGATAAGATTAAAGAAATATAAAAATAGATAGATAAGTTGCTTTTCTTAGTTTCTATATTAATAAATAATAAGTTTTTTATTTCTATTTAAATTAATAGTAATTATAATTATTATAGAATAGTTAGTAAAAAATTTATATAATAGTAAGATTTTATATTAATTATATTACTATAGTTATTGAGATAGATAGATAAGCTATTTTTCTTAGTCTTTATATTAATAAATAATAAGTTTTTTACTTTTATTTAAATTAATAGTAATTATAATTATTATAGAATAGTTAGTAAAAAATTTATATAATAGTAAGATTTTATATTAATTATATTACTATAGTTATACTAATTAAGTATTATTCTAAATACTAATTAGGAAATTTATATTACTAGGATAACTAAGGTATATATTAATTTAAATAGTTAAATATTTAAGGTTTTATTCTATATAATCTTAAGAATAGTACGCCTAATTATTTTTAAGAAGCTATAATTATAATATAGAAAGGTTATTTTAGATTTTATAAGGAATAAGTTGAGGATAAGTATAGTTAGTAGCTTAACTATTTAGATTATTAGTAATATATTAAAAGGAATATATATAAATAGATTTATAGATTTTATTAAGTTATTAGTTATGATGTTTTTTAGTTTAAAAAAAAGGATATAAGTAGTTAGTAATTAATTTCATATAGATTAATATAATTCTAATATTTATATTACTAATTACTTATACCTTTTTTATAAACTTATTTAATAAAAATAAAACTTCTAATCTTCTATCCTACTAGAAATCTCTTAATTATTTTATTTATTTTAAGAAGAATTTAAATAAAACTAAACTAGATCTATTATAAGAATTATTTTATAATATATTACGAAGATACCTCTTTAAGATTTAATATTAAATTATAAATTTAATAGATAAAAATTAGATCTAAATTAATTTATCTATAGCTAAAATATCTATCTTATTTATTAAAAAGTTTAAGAGAAAATAATAATTTTATATAAATTATTAAACTTTTAATACTATTAGTACTTATAACTATTACTCTTTATGATTAATTAAATAAATATTATATTTATTATTTAAAGTAATATAATTTCTAAAAATAGATATCTAAATAGCTTTCTATAAGGTCTAGATTATAAAAAAAGATAAATATAAAACTACTTTTTAAATATACTTTAGTGTATTTAAATAACTTATTATTTCTTTTAAATTAATAAGTATATTTATAATATTCTAATATTATATTAATAGTATATTTCAAAATATTCTTAATAA
>QAPF01001230.1:0-11961 GCA_004367935.1 Colletotrichum sidae | reverse complement strand
ATTAGATAAAAATAAGTTCAATTCTTTATATATTAATTATAATATAACTAGATATCTTATTTATATACTTTCTATTTTTAAGATATTTTATAAATCCTTCTTAAATATATTAAAATACTATTAATTATATAATTTAGTATTTCTATAAGATGAGATTCCTAGTATTATAGTTTAGAAGCTTAGGAGGTATTAATAAGATATTTTAAATACTCCTAATTACTAAAAATACTTCTTTTACAGATTATAAAGAAACTTAAAGATCAAATTATAATTATATTATTTCTTTATTTAGAAAACTAATCTAATAGAAAACTATTCAATAAAATACTATTATAATATTAATAATTAAAATAGAACTTCTCAGCTTTAAACATACTTTAAAAAAAATAATAATACCAAAAAAGTTATTTCGAAATATTAAATTTAACTTTAGAGATATTTAGAGAATCTATTATAATAATTACTAAACTATCAAATTAATTATTTTAAATAGTCAGTATCTATTTATTAAGTTTTAATATATAGGTATTTAATAAATATACCTATATTAAGAATATTTCAAAAAGCATTTTAAAATAATCTATATACCTATAGATATAATACTAATAAATAGACTTATAAAAAATCTAATTTAAATAAAGTTTAAATAATTCAGAATACTTCTCAACTTTATAGATCTATAAGTAATACTCTTAAGATTAGTTAAAATAAATAAATAGGTTTTTTAGAATTATTCCTAACTATTTAAATAATATATATAAGTAATCTAAATTCCTAAAGTCTAACTATTTAACAAAATAACTTAATAGTATTTATATAGAAAGTTAGAAAATAGCAGAATTCCTCAAGCTATTTATAAAGAATAAAACTCTCTATTTAAACTTATATCTAATTTAAAATAAACTATTTAAACTTAAAACCCTAAATAAGTAGGTAAGATATAGTAATTAGTATGTAAAAAGTCATTTAGGGAAATATAGAAAATTAATTATATCTTCTAAAAAAAGGAATTAAAATAAATATCTATCTAAGAAATAGAGGAAATTTATTAAAACTAATTATTAAAATACTAAAGCTAAAATTCTAGCTTTTAAAATTATTAGAAACTATTTAAAATTTAAAACTCTAATATCTAAGTCTTCTAATAACTAGTTAAAATATAAACCTTTAGTTAATAGGAAATCTAATTAAAATAATTAAAATACTAGAGATAAAACTAATAATAGAAAGCTAAATAAATAGTAATACCTAAGATAGCTAAATAATAGAAAGTTATATAATAATTAGAATTCTAATAGTAAATTTGGAAATACTTCTATTCTTAAAAGAACTAATTTAAAATCTTTCTACTAATTAACTTAAAATTTAAATTAAAATAACTTTTTTATTTCATTAATTTTCTTACTTTTTAACTATAAAAATTAGATTTAAAATTAAAATATAAACTAAATTATATATCTTATTATTATTAGAAATCTAAATAGTAATAAGAAACTTCTTAAAACTTTTATAAATTCTATTCAAAATAAAAATATAAAAATCCTTCTAATTAGTCTTATACTAATAATAATAATTAGAAAGAAAATCTTAACTATTAATTCTAATAATATAAAAATAATTTCTACAAATAGTATAAAACTTAAATAATAAATAATATAAATAATAAATTGAATAAATTAAATATTACTAATAATTTTCATCTTAAAGAGTTAAGTATTATATTCTTCTATAATCTCATCTAAATTACCCTTCTTAAAAAGAATAGACTTTATTAGAATATATTTAATAATAATAAACTTCTTATTTAAATTAACTAATTAACATTTAATATTCTTAAATTAGTATTTAAAATTATTTATCTTAAAAGAAACCTCCTAATCTCTAATTCAAACAGACTTCCTTATAAACTTAGATATAATTTTAGTATACTCTTTTAGATATTTATGAGGATTATTAATATTATCTTCTTTATTCTTAATATTACTAATAATAAGTTCAATCTCCTCCTCATCCTCTTTAGTAACTAGAAGATTACTAACTAGATTATTTTTTTTATCTTTAGAAAGTAGAAATAAAATAAGAACTTTCTTAAAATATCTTTAAGAATATTTAACTCTAACTAACTTCTTTATTATAATAATAATTTCTTTCAAAATACTAATTTTAATACTACTAGTTTTAAGTATTCTAGAAATTTAAAATAAAAGTAAGAATATTAAGTATTCTAATAATTTAGGAAACTTAGTGAAATATAATTAAATAAATAATTTAAATTAATATACTTTAATTTTATATTATTACTTAAATACTAAATCTATTTTAACTAAATAAGCATTTTTAGTATTAATAATCTAACTTCAAATCTTAAAAATTAAATAGTTATAAGTAAAATTAGTAAGGTTAATATGAATATTAATACTTAAAAATACAAAAGAAAAATAGTAATTTCAAATTTAATTAAATAATATATAATCTAAAAAAAATCTCTAAATAAAGTAAACCTCCTAAAAAGAATAAAGAAAAATATTTCAAATAGAAGACGTATTATTAATAATAGAATAAAGATGAAAAATACTAATTATAATCTCAAAATACAATTTCCAAGTATTTTTCAAATCAGGATTAATAAGTATCCCCTTAAACTCAAAGACAAATAAAGAAAAAACTAATATAAAATTACTTACTAAAATATTTAAGTCAAAATACATCAAGAGATTAATAGTAATATTAAATACATCGTTATTAACTACTTAAACCTTAACAAAATTAGATTATAATTAGAATATTAATAATAACTAGAAATTAATATAATACTAAAAGTTAATATATAAAAACTATTTTATCAACACATACTACTAATAAATATAAAAGTATAACTATTAAAAATATTAATACATAAAGGGAAGAAAGAAACTAATAGATAAAAAAATAACAAAATAATTATTAATAATACTTAAAAAATCAAATGAATAATAATGTTAAAAAGAGCTAACTAGTCACACTTAGTAAAAATAAAACAAAAGATAGTTAAATATATAATAAATTACAATACGTTTATTATAACAAAGGATTTCTTTTATTTAAATACTCTAAAGCGTATTTTAGAAACATTTACCTATTTTTATTTATAATAATATACTATTTAGAATAATTTATAAGATATAAGGTTATCTCTAGTAGCTCTACTACTAAGGAGATATATAAGAATAAATATAGTATAGAATCTACTAGGTAGTTATATAGGGATTATCTAAAGCCTAACTACTCTATTTATATATATTTAAGTACTTCATTCTAGTTTGAATAAATCATATTTTTCAACAACCTATATTTAGACTACATACCGTATTATTCATTCATCATATTAGAATTAAAATATTATATTTTACTAAATATTTAAGCGAAATACCTTAATCTTTCAATATAAAAGTAAACTACTCTATACCTTTACCAAAGTCTTAGTAAAATAGTAATATATAAGTAATATTATTCATAACTCCTTTTGTAGTATAGAAAAGTAAAGCTTAGCTTAGAATATTTTCTTTTCTACGAAATATTATCTATTTATAAATATTTAAAAGTATATATTATATTACTATATATTCACTAAATACTTACTTTATTATTACTACTACTTAATCAAATAATTTAATATTCCAAAATTCAAAGAAAAGGTATTTTATTATCTATTTACCATATAATCTACCTTTCTCTTAAATAATAATCCTACAATAACTCTAAAATAATATTTTATTCATTTATTCAATTTACTTTATTATTCTCTAATACTTTATAGTACTAAAACACCTACTATTATGAAACTATCCTAATTGGATAATCAGTTTTACTATTACCTTACTACTTATGCTAAGTATAATTTACTTAAATATCCTATACTATTACTAGTAGTCAGCTTATTGCTTATAGGTTTAATCTTACTATTAGTTTATAGTATATTATACATTCAGCTCCTTACTTAATGGGTAGCTTTAGATAATACTTAGTATAAAGTTTCTATAATAGAAAGAAAGCTTAGTAATATAGTATAACTTAAATATACCTCTGTAGGTAAATATAGTAAGAAGAACCTATTAGTATAATATTTAATTTAGACTTAGTTCTAATTTAGAAATTAGTATAAGCTATATAATAGTCTCTATAGTAGTAGCTTTATAGCATTAAACCTATTATAGTAATACTTATAGTGTTAACTTATACTAGCTAGAATACTACTAATATATCTTAATAATACTAGCCTTATTGATAAAAGAGGGGAATAGACTACTATAGACTAACCTTCTCTTTATTCTTATAATATAAGTTAAAACCTATTTATAATAATACTTTTACTAATACTAATAATAATAATAATAGTAATAATCATAGTAAGAACTACTGTCGGTTGCGTTATACCATAGAGTATATAGTAATTATACATATTGCTATATATATAGCAATATGCCTTCTGTACCCTATTAGTAATAAGTATTAGATATCTAGTATTAACTATAGTTAAATATATAGTAATTAGTAAGTAATTACCAAACTATAGATCTAGAGCTTTATATAGTACTATATACTATATAATATAATAATAATAATAAATAATTAGAATACTATTTTATACTTATATAGCAAGATTATCTATTACATATTTTATCCTTTAGATAAACTAACACTAATTAGTAATTAACCTTTCTATTACTACTATACTATAAATTAGTAAGGTTTATTATTATAGAAGAAGTAATTATAAAACCTATACCTAAAATCTATATAAAATAAAAGATTATAAGATTTGCTATTTAGATACTTTAGATTACTCCCTACTTTAGGATTCTATTAGAAGCTTCTAAAGTATATACTAACCTTCTATAAATCTTACTATTAAAAAGCTAACTATATACCCTTATTATAATTTCAAATAAGATATTCCTTATAATACTATTAATAAACTAACTATATATCTAATATAATTACTTATTAAGATAAATTTAATAAATATAATAACTTTTTAAAATATTACTGAATCTTTATAATACTAGGGATTATAATATCTCTAGCCTCTTATTCTTAAGAGACTTCTAAAACTTCTTAGAAGTACTTCTCTCTACCCTTCTCTCTTATAGGCCTAATTAAAAATAATAATATTACTATACCTAAAAGAACTTTCAACTTTAATATTAATATCTAATATAATACTTAAAGCTAAGAAATTACCCTTAAGTACCCTAAACCCTTTTAAAGTAGTAATATTAAAAATAGATATTATATTACCTGCGAAATTCCTCTACTATATAAATACTAACCTCTTTAGAAGTTTTCAAGAAAGTAACTATATTAACTCATTAGTGAATGATACCTCTAGAGTCTAAGCCTTCTTAGCTTACCATATAGCTCTATATAAATATATAGATATATATAGCTAAAAGCTTTTTTAGATATTCTAAAAAGACTTTAAAGAGTAACCTAAATCTATTTAGTAATTTAATAATACTTTAGTAATCCGCTATTTTTAAGACTACTTCACTTACTATAAAATTAAAATCAATATAAATAATAACTATATATATAATATTCCTACCTAATTAACTAAATAGGAAGACTTTAAAATTTAAAATAATAATATTATTAAAACTTCTAGGAAATAATATCTAACCTTTTAAGTAAATATTGAATACTTCCTAGAGCTCCTTAAAGATATTATATCTACGAAGTAATATATCGAGTTGCCTCTCTATAAGATTAAACTTAATATTTAATAAATATAACTTATTATAGCTTCCCTAAGAATAGTTAAAGAGAAATAATAATAAGATAGCTAGTTAGTTCTAATACTTTTAGTATTAGTATTTTACTTCTAGTCTTTCTTATTAGCCTTATTAATATATAGCCTTCCTAATATAAAACTGTCGGTTGCCTTATGCTATAGAGTATATAGTAACTATACGTATTACTATATATATAGTAGTATATCTTCTATACTTTACTAGCGATAAGTATTAGGTACCTAGTACTAATTGTAGCTAAATATATAGTAATAAGTAAGTAATTACTATACTATAGATCTAGGGCCTTATATAATACTATATACTATATTATATAATAAGAAGAATAATAAATAACTGAAATACCACTTTATACCTATATAGCAAAATTACATATAGCATGTATTACCCTTTAGATAAACTAACAAAAACCTCCTTATATATAAGAAGTATATTATTAATATAACAAATTATAACTACTAAGATAATTCAAATACCCATTATATATAGCCTCTACTATTCCTTTTAATAATACTTTAGCTAAATATACTATAGACCTTATAAAACTATATAATAAAAATGTGAAATAGGGTAGAAATCTATATAATATATTTAAAACAAAACTCCACATTTTTTATAAATACTGCCTCAAGCTTAAAGTCTTATACTATATATAAGCTGGCATATTCTTAATTATAATAAAGATTTACACTCTGAAGTATTACTTTAAATATTTAAATAATCCTAACCTTAATCTGTGATTTAAATAGATAACTCGCCATATTAAAAATTACTTTAAAAATAATAAACCTTAATAACTATACCTTTCTAATTAGTAAAATACTATCTTTCAAAACATTATAGCGAAGAACTCTAAAAAGAATAAAAAAGAAGCCTTTAAAGCCTTTATATTAAAGCTTATATAAATCTAAAAGTCTTCCTACTAGACTTCTATAGAAATATAATACTCTACTTCTAACTTATAAATATATATTACAATATATTTAAGTACTAATTAGCTTTTTTTAGTCTTATAGTAACCTCTTAAAACTGATATAACTAATTATAATTAGCTATAAGTAATACTATATTAATCTAGAATTTATAATATATTTAAAATAGTAGAAATAATAACTAGAGGCAAATTGATAATTAATTTTAAATTAATTATATATATAACTCCTCTTAAGAATACCCCTAAGGTATTATACTACAAAATATTTAGTAACTATCTATAATATGTTATAATATATATATTTATCTATATTAGATAGAACTTACCTTTTTCCTATTCCTATATATAACTATTTAGATAAGAAATACTATATATATAGTAAGATAAATTACTAATTTATAAGATATATCCTGAAGAAGAACTACATCTCATTTAATCTATATAAATTAAATATTAACTCTAAGGTATATTTTATAATAATATACTAAGCCTTCTTTATAAATTATAAATATATTAATAGCCTGGATAATAACCTTAAAAACTGTCTTTAAAATAATAAGCCTAATAGTATTATTATATAATACTAAATATAATATAACCTTAAAAATAAGACTACTACTCCTTCTAAATAGTTTTTGATATTATTTTTAATAGAAACCTTATTACCTTTAATAGAAATAAGATCATAAGAATCCTCTAAGACTGAGTAGTACTCTTTATCCTTATTTAAAATAATACTCCTAATAGTGGAATCACTTGAAAAAATGGTATTATAGCCCTTATATCTATATTTATATTTAAAAGTTATTATTTAAATACTATCTTTCAAAGTATTCTATCTGATTTAAATATAGCTAGCTTCCTAACTACTAGGTACTCCTAATCTACTATATTAAAATAAATACTTAACTTTTTTATAACCTTTATGCCTTTATAAAGTAAACTAATAATAATATATTTTAGTAATATCTTTCTAATTACTATATTTAACATAAAAGATATATTCATACTTCTTAGTCTTCTAATATCTTATATAATACCAAATAATACTTTTTTCTTATTCTACATTATAAATATAGACGACCTTAGTATTATATTTAATAATATCTATGACTAATTTTATTATGCTAAGAAATGTATACTAATTCTTTAAAGATAGAAATATCTATAGATACTCCTTAATAAAGAAAGAATAATTACTTTTATTTACCTTATAGAAATAAGAATATAAAGATTCTACTACTATTTGAAATATCTAATTATTATATATTCTTATGATATTTTTAATAAGGCGAGATATCTAGTTCAATGCTACGGCCTTACAATACTTAAGAAATACTATTACTAATACTAAATATATAATATAGCCCCTTTATACTTTGATTTTGCTATCTATAGTAATATTAACTTTAACTTGAAGAATACCATTAATATTATCTATATTAATACCTACTCTATATTCTATATTATTAATGTTATAATAGTATTTAATACTACTTTATTTCTACTAAATATCTTAGTTAAAGTAATATAAGAAGCCCTTAAGATATACTAAATCAATATATATTAGAGTACTCTTAATTATATTACTACTAATATAAGTATAATATTTCAATCTAAAGAGCTTTTTTAGAAATAAAAGTAAAAAGATTAATACTTCATATTATTCCTATTAAGACATATAATAATATTAGTAAAATTCAATAGTACTATATATTCTTTTACTATATATATAAGATTTACTATAATAAAATACCTACTAGTACTTAAGAAGTTTCTTTGAATAATATATAAGATAATTAATAATACGATTAGACTAGATAGCCTTATATTTACTCTACTTATTTTTAAAATATACCCCTATCCTATTGGAAATTTTATTTTCTCTCTAGATATTATTATTTAGACTGATACTATATATAAATTAATAGAAGAGATCTATTATAAATATACTAAATATACTATTAATATTACTTTAATGATATATAATAACTTTAATACTGCTTATATTATAACCTTTCTATTCTAATCCTTTATATAATATAATAAGAGAAGAATAACTAATAAAATTTATATTACCCCCTTATTATATATAGTAAGATATATATTCTCAAACCTCTTTATAACCCTTAAGAATTTCAATCTATTTTTATAGAATTATATTTTAAGAATAATTAAGAAATCTTATTAGACAATCTTATAAGATATTAATATCTAAAAATATCTATAAGCAATCTATAAGTATCTATATTACTATAATAAGGGATCTAATATTATATAGAGATATCTTTTCTTATAGTAATACTCTAATTTTATCTATAGCTATCTTAAGAAAGTTTTAAGATACTTAGTAAATACTACTAGATACTTCTACTATAGAAAATAATAATCCCCTATCCTTTTAGATAGTTAGTAATATATTATTTTAACTTTAGATACCTTAGATCTAACTTATTTTAAGTCTTATAATTTATAAAGATAATTTAATTTCTCTATATCTTAACCAAAAACCTTATTTTATAATATTCCTTAAAACTAGAGAATAATTAGATATAATACTAATATTTAACTTCTATAAAAAGAATATTATTATAAGATTTCAATTATTATTTTAAATGTTAGTTAAGAAGGAAGTTAAAAATATTATTACTAATAGTATTATAGAGATTATCCAATATATTCCTATTTTCTATAAAGATTATAAATACTTTAAATTTTATATTGTTAATAAATCTAAAAGTAAAGATATTAATAAGATATATAAGAAGTTAAGACTTATAATTTGAAACTTTAGAAATAATAGTAAGTTCAAAATATTCATATAATTACTAATTATATAATAAAGTAGCTTGTAGTTAATTTTAACTATAGCTCTAACTCTCTTCTAATATAATAGTATAATAATATAATTCTATGATATTATATATATATATATACTTAAGCTAAAATGAAGCTAATCAGGCATATTATCATTAAATTACTCTTATACCTCAAGAGGTAATATTTTCTAGGCTTTATTATAATTACTATTAAACTACTATATAGCCTTGTTAAGGCTAGTATTTACTAATAGGCAACCTACTCTAAATACTATAAAAAGTAATTATAAAAAGAGATAATAATATAGAGCCTATATCTCCTCATTTTGCATTCTAAAAATAATACTTTTAACCTTATAAGTATATAAACTAATAATACCTTTAGCTTCTTAGATATTACCTTCTTATACTATAAAAATAAGTAGCTCTAAAAAGCCTTATTTAATTCTAAACCTAAGATAGTCTTCTTAAAAATAGTATTATTGATATTTAATAAAGATATCTTGTTACTTCATAGTAATACCTTCTATTTATATCAAAAATACTAAAGGTAAAAACTAGCCCTTATTAGTATATATATAATACCTAAAATACTCAAAAAGGTATATATCAAATAATATATATATATAAGCTATATTACGCCTTAATATGCGAACTTAAAATACTATTCAATTTCTCCTATATAGTATATGAATAATAACTCTTAAGTAATAATATTATTATACTTAATAAATACTTGAAATAGTAAATTAAATACTTCAACTATAGTCTTAACTTTATATAATTTAATCTTTCTAAAGCATACTTTTATAATCTTATTAATAGCCTATTTATTAATAATACTAATTTCTTATCTTCATTCAATTCACCATAATCCTAAGCTAAGAAACTACTATTAATAATAGTTAATTTGACTTCTATAGTAACTTGATATATTATTCTTCTATTAAAAATAGAAGAATTACTAGGAATATACTTATTTTAGAAATTTATACTATAGTAATAAGTAAAAGCTTTATCTATATTATAGTTATATTACTTAAGAAAATCTTTAAATACTAAAGGTTCCTTTAAGTCCTAACTATAATATATAATAATTTATACTTACTCTATAAATACCTTATCAAACTCAATACTACTAAAGAAAAATGCCTCATAATTAGTATTATAATATTAAAATAATTATATATAAACACTCTAAGTTTTATAAATTATAATTAATAAATAGAAATAATAGTATTACTAATACCTCTATAAAAATACATTAAACTATATACTTAAGAGAAATTTTCCTTTAAACTATATAACTATTTAAATAGAAAGATAGATAATTTAAATAGAGTAGATAAATAGATATTCAAGTATTATTAAGGCAAAAAGGTAAAAGTTGGTAAAAGTACTATTTCTTTATATAAATAGATAGATACTAAGATATATAGTAAAAAGAAAAGTTACTAATATTAATTATACTAAACTATAAGGTATATAGTAACTATATGTATTACTATATATATAGTAATATGCTTTCTATATTTTACTAGTGATAGATATTAGGTATCTAGTAATAGTTATAACTAAATATATAGTAATTAGTAAGTAATTACTATACTATAAATCTAGAGCTTTATATAACGCTATATACTATATAATATAATGATAATAGTAATAAATAACTAGAATACTACTTTATTATATATAGTATATATTACCCTCTAGATAAATTAACAACTTACTATTATTATACTTAACCCTTATAACTTCAATCTAAATATTAATCTTCTTAAGACTATTAATAATTATAAGGATTATAACTACCTTTATAAAAGTCAATTAAGTTAGTATTATATAAAGACGACTTTAATACTCTCTCTAATCTTTTTAGAATAACTATAATTAAACTTAGCTTTGAAGGATTACTAATAGATAAGATTATTAGTATAGCTAAGAAGCATAAGATTAAAAGAATAAAAGAAAATCTAATGTTTAAAAGTAGGATATTTAGTAGTAATTCTAAATACTTTAAATATATATAAAAAGTAGTTTATTAGGTATTATTTAAAGAGATATATATATTGAAGTCTATTTTTATTATTAGCTAATATTTAGGAAGGCTTAATATAGTATTATTTAGTAAGATATTCAAGGTTAGAGATATTATATTATATGCTATTAGTATAATACTATTACAATTTGAAGACTTATAGTAACTATAGCTATAGTAGTTAGTATAGAATCGGTTAGGATATAGATTTTAGCTATATATCAAATATTCTCTATATGAAGCGAAAGGCTTTTTACTATTAGTTTATAACTAGTAAGTATTATAATCGATTAATTACATAAATAGTATATGACTAGTTATTTCTATTCGTAATATCAATATCTAAGTAATAGTATATATATATATATATATATATAT
>QAPF01001229.1:0-11876 GCA_004367935.1 Colletotrichum sidae | reverse complement strand
TATTTTAATAACTAAAGTAAAACTTTTAATATTATTCTAAACTACTTAAGAGGCTCTTTTTACTAATTACTTTATTATTATATTCTAAATAGATCTTATAATAAATATATTTAGTAGAAATAAGATAAATAAACCTCGTCCTATTATCTAAATCTAATATAATAACTAGTAAATAATATACTTTATAACTACTAAAATAGTATAACTATATATAAAATTATAATATATAGATATTTATAACTACTAATTATAATAAGAAGTTATATAGAGGTATTTTAAGATTAAATATATACTTTTAGGAAACTTTATAATTAATAGTTTTATAAAGTTTCTCTAGAACTACTAATTTAGTATTTTTATTACTTAGATTAATATGATAAACTAATCTAATTATTTAAAATTATAATAAGAAGAAGAATTTTAAAAAAAGCCTCTAGTATTTAAAAATCCTAATAAAACTTTTAATAACTAGTTGGGATCTATAAATCCTAAGTTATAGTAATAATAAGGTTAAATAAAAAACTTAGCAGTATTAGAAGTACTTTCTAGTTAATAAGAAGTATTTAAATAATTTATAAATAGCGTTATTCTTCTTACTATAGGAGTAGAAGTTTAATAAAAATGATGGAGTAATAGAAGGAGCTTCTTATGAGATATAAATAGAGGGTTTAATTAGTATTATTCAAAAGGCTAGCCTATAGGTAGAGCTCTTGAGGCTAGAGGGGTATATTAGGAATAATATGCTTGAGAGGTAGAGTTTATACTAGTTAAACCTCGGGCACTAGCGCCGTCTCCACGGGTTTCGCCCTACTTAAACTATTCGAAATAAAGCCTTATATAGTATGTATAGCTATATTAAGTTATATACAATATATAATAGATTTTACCTCCTAATTATATGTAATAATAAATAGGTATTTAAGTATTATTAAAATAAAAAGGTAAAGCTTATTAAAAATACTTTTTTATATAAATAGATAGGTATTAGGATAAATTATAAAAGGAAAAAGTTACTAGTATTAGTTATATTATTTTATAAGGTATATAGTAATTATACGTATTGCTCTATATATAGTAATATGCTTTCTATACCTTACTAATAATAAATACTAGGTATCTAGTACTAGTTGTAGCTAAATGCGTAGCAATTAGTAAGTAATTACTATACTATAGATCTAGAGCTTTATATAATATTACATACTATATAATATAGGAATAATAATAAATAACTAGAATACTACTTTATATCTATATAGTAAGATTATATATAGCATGTATTACCTTCTAGATAAACTAATAATATTAGAAGCTTCTAGCTATAAAATATAACCATCTTAAATTACTATTAACTAATTTTTAATTTTATATAAAGTAGTATTTTTTGAAAAAAGGCTATAAAAGTAATTAAAAAGCCTTAAGTAATTCTTATAGTTAAAATAAATTAATAGTATTAAGTTTACTAATTGTTTACTACTAGGTAGCTATACTGATATTATTTCTATAAAAGAAGACTATTATTTAAAGATATGTATTAATATTACTATAGTAGCTATTGTTTAGAGTTTAAATAGTATAGATATTACTATATATTTACTAGTAGTTTTAAAGCCTATAGTTATCTAAAATATTACTATAGATACCACTATAGATACTACATATTTACTAGCTATTTATTAGAATAGAAGTATAACTGAAATTCTGGTTTTGTCCTTCTAGGAAGTAGAAATTGAAGGATTATTCAATTCTATAGCTAAGGTTTCAATAAGAGAAAGAATAACAATACTTCATAGTTATATTAAAGATTTTTAATCTATTTAAAATTATATACCTCTTGAGACTTTTCAAAGGAAGCTATACCTAGTAGTCGGCTCTTATTTTATTTACCCTATAGATATTACTAATACTGAGGAACGAGAGAAAACCTTAAGTAGTAAATATATTTTGTTAATATAATAGCTAATGAATAGAAGGTATATATATATCTATATCTATCGTAATTATTCTTTAAAAGGTATGTAGTAAGTACTATATAATACTTATAGCTAGATACTATTATTATTACTAGGTATTAATAGTTACTAACTATTAAAAGTTATTAGTAATAGCTAATAGTTAGTAGTAGTTACTATACTTGATTTATATAACTAGAAGATTTATAACTACTAGTCGGATTTACTCGCCGTAAGATTTAAACCTATTACTTTTACTATAAAATAGTAAAAGCCAGCTAGATATTCAACTACTATATCAAGCGGGTAAGAATAATAATAATAAAAGGTAAATCTCTATAAATTATAAAACTTCAACTTAGTAAGCTGATTAGTAGTAGCTATAAGAAAGCTTTTATCTTATAGTAGCTTTAGGTTACTATATTACGTAATATAGAATAATCTTAGCTATCCTAGGTCTCTATATAAACTATAAGGTATATTTTTATAGTAAATAGTAATAAGTAGTTAGTACTATATTATTAGATTTAGCAACTTATTTTATGAATCTATAAATACCTAAAGATTAGTCAATTATAATAAATATATTAGTATATAAGTGTGAAAGGCTAGACCTAAGCTTATTTAACTATACGTAGTGTAAAATACTATTTATTTAGAACTAAGAAGTAACACAGAAGCCTTTATAAATACCTAGAAAAATCTATATATAGAATACGACTTAAGACCTATTAAAGTCTCATTCATATAAGAAGGTTAATATTAGATATTTACACATAGTAAGAATATTTTTAATTAACTATTTAGCGTCTTTATTATTATCTATTAATAGTAGTAAATAATTATTAATAATTACTTATTCGAATAAGAAATTAGCAGTAACGTTTGAGAGAATGGTTATATAGATAGATTTTAATATATTTGATTTAATAATATATAAACATAAAACTTTTACTACTATATATCTATAGTATAATTAAACTAGTTTCTAGTTTAAATTTAGTAACTTATAGTTAGAAATATTAAATTATATTTCATTACTAACTTAATGTCAATTTATAAGGAATTAAGTCTTATTTACCTAAGGCTCTAATTTCTATTAGGTTGCTATTATTTTAATATATAGATATATTATTACTAAGTATATCCTTTGAACTAGCTAGTAAGTAGTATTCTTACTACTATTAGGTATTAGTGCTATTTCCTTAACTATTACAATAAAATTAATATAATAATTATATTCTATGAAAAGTATAATCCTTATAGTATTATATTAATAATTATACAAAGTTAGTTATATAATACATAGTAGGCCTTTTGAATTATTTTTTAACTAATATATAAATATCTTGAAAACTACTTTGATCTCTTAATTATATTATTCTATAATTCTTTCTATTTATAAATAGTAATTAGTACTTGATAGGTATATAATACTTATTAGCTAATAGAATTCCTTCTCGAAGTAATTTATCTAATTAGACTTTCTTTTACTTATAATAAAATATAGTATATTATAAAACCTATAGTAATAAGCAAAAAGCTACTCAATATATACTTCTACTTCTGTAGTATTTCTTTCTTTTAATATAGAGGTTTTATCTAATTAGCTTAGCATAATTTAAAGCTGATAGTTATTTTATCTTTTTATGAAACGTAAGTTAGTAATAAAGTCTATTAATAAATTAGAATATAACTAGTTAAATATCAAGAAGAGTTTTAAAAGCCCTTTCTTCACTTACTTCTAAATATAAATACTTCTATATATATTATAATTATAGATATTTAGCTTTATATAGAGAATATATAGCTCCCGGCTAAGACTTACGAGTTAACCTACTCTATTATAAAGGCTATAGCTATAGTTACTTTAAGTCTTTAGATATTACGTAATAAAGTCTTACTAATAGTATATAATAGTATAATATATTTAAACTTAAGTTATACTTTCCCTACTATTAGCTAATAGTAGTTTCTATAATAAGTAGACTTCGAGATATATATTTTTCGGAATAAAGTAATATCTAATATGCGATCTTTAGGATATATTTGAAGTATTTATAATTACCTTTAAATACCTTACTCTTAAGTATTAGATTCTACTTTAGTATTTTCATTTTATCCTTCTTAGCCCTACTAATAGCTTTATCTTCTAGTAATATATTAAGGCTTAATATAATTATAATTACTTTTAAAGGGTTATGGAAGGTAGTAAAGTCCGTTTTATATAAAACGAGCTTCTTTAGGCTTTGATAAAAAAGTTATAGTTTTTATACTTATTAATAACTTTTATAAAGTTAATCTTTATATCAAAATTATAGGGGTTAAATATAGTAATAATCTTTAGTAATATTATTAATAGTAGTAGTATTGTTATAAGACGGTTAGCTAGTCTATAGTAGTCTATAACTCCCTTTTATATATATATATAGCTAGTATTATTAAAATATATTAGGAGTATTATTAGTACTTATTGGATCTATTCTAATATATGAAGAACGCCTATTTCTCTTATTCTATTAGAAATAATAAGTAGTTCTACTCTGTTTCTATAGGAATAAATTATATAAAAGTCGCTATATAAATGTATACTAATCTTACCTTTTTACCCCTAGTAGTTCTTAAGTAAATGAGGTAAATATATAGAGGTTTATTCTTTTATAAGATACTAGAAGTAGTTTAAGTTATATACGCAATAGTTATAGCACCTTATACGCTATAGCTATAGTAGCTAATATACTATAGCTATATTGTAATATTCACTATATTTTAACTTATATATTGTAGTTATAGTATATGATATACTATAGTTATAATAATCTATATATTATACTAAGATATATATATTATGATTATAATACTCTATATATTATAGCTATAATAGCTTATATATTATAGCTATAGCTAGAACTCTAATATTACAATTAGAACTCTAGTAGTATAGCTAGAGCTCTAGTAGTATAGCTAGAATTCTAAAATAACCTTTCTATATAAGAACCTTATCATTTCTATAAATAATAGTTAGAAATAGTTAATTATATTCTTAATTAAATCACTATTTCTCCTTCTATTTAATCCTTATTATTATGAATATTTTAAGTAAGTCTTCATATTGAAAAGACTACTTTTAATATATTTCCATTTCTCCTAATTTCAAAATTACTTAGAGTAATAACTTAATCATTAATTTACCTATTTATCTATCTAGTCTAATAATTTATAAGCCTAATTCTTCTTAATCCGAAGACTTTATATTTTATATTTTCAAATATTACATTTTCTATTTATTAATAATAGTTGAATAGTATAAAGAATTTATATAAATCTCTACCTTTTTACTATTTATATAAAACCCTAGATATTCTATTAGAATTATTCCATTTTTTTAAAGACTTAACCTTATTTAATAAGTTATTTTAATACCTCAAAATCTGATTTTCTATTTATTTTGACTTCTTTTAATTCTTTAGATATTTGAGATTTATCTTTAATTGATTATTCTTTCAAGTTAGTTCTAAATTTATTTCCTCTTTAGTTTTAAGTTATTTTGATAATAAGAAGATCAATATATATAGAAAATCAACTCCTTTTATTATGAATTTTACTTTCATTTTCAATTGATGTTATATGGAAGAAAAATTGAATTTATTTGAAAAGAGAAGGAAAATACTAAGATTTAGATCTCTAGCTTTTAGATTTATTCTGTGACCTATATATTTATTTTTAATAGAAAAGAAGGATTTCCATTTTCAATTCTTTTCTTTTTAGAAATTATAGTATTTCTTTATATTACATCTTACAAGAATTTCATATGTTTTTAGAAAGACTTTTTTTATAATATATATATTTTAGTAATGTTTTATAATATATATATTTTGGTAATTTTCTTTATTTCAATAAAAATAGGTAACTTTGGAAAGAATACTATTTTTAAATTAGTAAGAAGTAGTAATTATAAAGTTTAGTCTATCAGCCTTTCGCTTTGCATAGAGAATATTTAGCACCTGGCTAGGACCTATACCCCAACTTAGCTTGTACTAACTACTATAACTACTATTACTTTAGGTTTTCGAATTATAATAATATTATATCAAAGGTATATAATAATACGATATCTCTAACCTTAAGTTATCTTAGCCTTCCTAACTATTAGCTAATAACTATAAAAGATTTCGATATATATACCTTTTCAGATAATCCCTAACAAGCTACTTCTAATATATATTTAAAGTATTTAGAATTATTACTAAACACTTTATGTTTAAATATTAAATTCTTTTTTATTCTTTTTATCTTATACTTCTTAGCTATACTGATAGCTTTATCTACTAGTAATATTTCAAAGCTAAACTTAGCTATAACTACTTTAAAAAAACTAGAGAGAATAGTAAAATCGCTCTTATATAATATTAACCTATTTAGACTTTTATAAAAATAGCTATAGTCCTTATAATTATTAATAGTTTTAATAAGATTAATATTTATATTAAGGTTATAAGAGTTAGGTATAGTAATAGTAGCTAGGAATAGTCTATATTCTTATTATTATTACTATTATTATTAGTAGTAGTATTATTACAGATAGCTATTAACTTATATTTTAAAAGTAAAGAGAAGGCTAGTCTTCTATTACTTTCTTTTATCTATAAGACCGGTATTATTAAAGTATACTAATAGTATTATTAATAGCTAGCTAGTATAAGTCAATATTATAAATACTACTATAGTAAGTTTAATACTTTAAAGCTACTACTAATACGTCAAGTTATAACTTATTATAAAGACTATTATATAGCTTCTTCTAATTTCTAAATTAACACTAAGTCTAAACTAAATATTATACTACTAAGTCCTTTTTATTATATTTACCTATAGAGATATATATAAGCTATAATATATTACTAGGTTTTTATTTATTATAGAGACTTTATACTAAGCGTTATGTAAGGTAACCTACTAAGTAGGGGGCTAAATATATAACATATTACTAAAATCTAGTCTATTAATATGGGAAGTTTACTTATTTATAAACATATTTTTACAAATATTGATAGATTTATTACTTTTAGAGACAAAGATAAAATAAAAAAGTTCTAAGTTATATATAATTATACTATAAAGATAGTTTTTTTAGATTATTAAAACTTATACAGATAATGTTTAAATATTAAAGTCTTTATAAGAATCCTATAAGACTTTACGATTTCTTCATAAATCTTTAATTTATAACGAAGTTTTAATATTATTTTAAATATTCTTAATAGTATACAAGAGTTTCTAAGTAAAATTGAAGAATTAACTAATGATCTATCTTATAGAAAATTAGAATTATTCAAGTAAACAGTTTTAATATATATTTTAAATAGTCTTAATTCTAATTATAAAGGTTCTATTATTTCTATAATTTAAAGATTTGAATTGAATAAAGAACTTTATATTTTAAATTCCTTATTTTGTAGTCTATTAGATACATATAGAAGAAGAAATAACAGTTTAATTAGTTATACTAAATTTATTCAGAAAAAGAAGACTTTTAAAATTACTAAAACACTATATAAAAAATACAAGGGAATCTTTTGTAAACATATACCAAAAGTAATTATATTAAAGAACATTATATTTATTCCTATCTAGGAAAAGCTTGAAGCTAGTAGAAGAATATCTTAGTTTAAAATAATAATAGAAATAAGAAAGAAATTAAACAGAAGAAGTTAAAATTGAATAACATTACTCTAAGTAGAACTAAAGAAAATAATAAAATAGAATATAAATGATAAAAAGATAAAAAAGATTTTAAATCTAAAGAATTTATTTCTAAAGATATAGATATTGATATATTTGGTAAAGAAGATAATATTCTCAAGGATATAAGAATTATTAAAATATTTTATACAAAAAGAAAATAATAATAAAAGAAGTCTAGGTTTTCTAATATATTTTTTAGATTACTAGAAATTGTAGGAATATAATGTAAAGGAGAAGTTATAAAATTATTTTATTTTTATCTCAATATAGCTATTATCTTTTATATGGTTAGAAATTGATCGATTTTATTTAATACAACATTAGTTTTGAAATAGATTAAGTAGGGAAGTATTATAGATCTTATAATTAGAATGATTAGAAATTGGGAAATATCTTCCAAAATCAAACCTTTATATTTAAAGAAGTTTATTATATTTAAAAGCTAGGAGTTAATTTATTATCTTGAAGTAAATTTGATATTATAGGAATTATATTAACATTCTAGAAGTAATTAATATTATACAATATAAAAAAGAACTCTACTTAAATAATAAGATTCGAATAAATTAATTTATATAAATTTAATACCCCTAGTTTCTAAAAGAACATTATTCTTTCTATTATTAGATTAAAAAACTTAACCTTTGATATAACTACTTAGATTATATTAATATAAAAGCTATAGATAGTTTAAAAGATAATACTTAAAATTTATCTTATAAATTAAATAAAAAAATTCTTTCTATTTATAAAACTTATATTAAAGGAAGCTTTACTAATAGTATTAATAATAATAATACTAAATAAAGATAAAATCTTTATAATTAAATTATATTAATCTAAATTCATTTGGACTTATGATTCTTATAATGTATAATAGATTCAATAGATATGCTCTATTTATTAAGAAATCAATAAAATTACTTAGGAACTTTTATTAAAGATTAAATTAGCTAAAGAAGTTTCCAAGATCTTACTTAAATTTAAAGAATTCGTAAATAATAATAATAATAAAAGAAAACTAAAAGAATTTAATATTAATAGAAATGATAAATTTACTAATAAAAAAATAAAAGATATTAATTCCTATTTTAATATTATTTATAATAGTAGACTTCTTTATGTTCATAAACCTAATAATTCAATAGAAAGAAGAATATAAATTCTAATTACTAAAATTAGCATTCTAATTTATTACTTAGATTTACCTTATTTTTCATAAAGAAATACTTTAATAACTTCTATAGATATATATAATAGAACTCCTTATAGTTCTATAAATTTCAAGACTTCTTATAAACCAAAATATAAAATAAAGCCTAATATGAATAATATTAAAATATCTAACAGCTTCTACTATTATAAATGTAAAGATCTCAATATTGAAGAATTAGATATAAGCATTTATAAAGAAGCTATTATAACGTATAGAAATAATACTTATAAAACCTAAAAGTTTAATACAAATAGAACTATACAATCTAGAGATATAAAACTCCTAGAATATACTTTTTATACTTTAGAAAAAGCATTACCTTTTTCTATTTATTTAAAAAAGAATTCTAATAATTAAAGTCTAATGGGTTTAATAGTAATCTTATTTTAAATGAGAAATAATTCTATTTTTAGTCTAGATTAAAATATAAATAATAATAGTAATAATAGCTCTTTAATAAGTCCTACTACTAAAGTTTAAGAAACGTCTAGAATAATTCTGAAGGAAAATTGAAATATCAAAATACCTGAAAATAATCAAATATTAGAATTAAATATAGAATATAAAAATAATATTCAGGGCAAATCTAATATATATATTAATTTACTTATCATATTAGATAAAACAAAAGAATCCTATAAAATCTACAAAGAGACATCCTTTTTATTATTGAAAATTATTCTAAATTGGATAGTTATTTAAAGTAATATAAAAATGCTAATAAAGATAATAAAACTTCTTATATTTTAGTAGTTAGTAAGATAGATAAACTTACCTCTTTTGTATTGTTATTTCAATCCCATAAGTATGGAAACAAGATTCTAACTTTAATAAAAGAAATAGAATAAATAGAATCTATAAATAGTTAGAAACTAATACATCTATTTACTATTATTATTAAAGATATTGATATTCTAAGTAGTAAATAAATCTATAAATTAAAACGAAGTAATATAACTAAAGAGACTATATATAAAGCTTAATAGATAACTTAAAAGTATTATAAATATTTAGATATTAATTCTTTAGAAACCTTTAATACTACTTATGAATTTAAAGGTTAAGAATATAGAATAATTCTTTCTATATATTCAAAATAGATTTCAATATAATATAATAATATTATAATATTTATTTATATTGATATCAATAAACCTATATATATTTATCTACTAGGTAGATTTCACTTTAATATAGAGAAGAATTCTTTAGAATCTAATCTAAATATTGATATAAATACTAATGAAAATAATAAAGATTATATTTTAATTTATTTATATAATAAAGTATTATATAGCTTAAAACAGAGTCTTTATCTCTACTATAATTATCTAAAACATATTCTTTACTTAATAAGATCTATTATTCCTCTTTATAATAAAGTAATTCTTATTTTAAATAGAAACTTTATATAGCTATTTTAGCTTGTTAAATAGACAATATATTATTAACTATTCGGAATTAGAAAATATCTAATTATACATGTAATTCTTTCAAATAGAAACTTAAACTTAAAAACTAAGGAGAACTTTCTATCTTTCTAAGTTATAATCTATCTATAAATTAAAAAGAAGAAATATTTACTATTAATTAAAATGGATATACTAAGGAAATTATAAGAAAATATAACAAAAACTATTTACAAATTAAAAGCTCCTATAGATAATAATTTCAAATTATTTAAAAATAAAGACAAATCTTTAAAATCTAATATTTTAAAGTTTTAATAAGTAATAGGAGTTTTATTATATTTAACTCTAAAGATATAACTTAGTATTACTTTTATAATAATAATATATTCTCAATTTATTTATAATTCAAATAAAACTCATCTTTAACTTTTAACTATATATAAAGGTATTTAAATAATAATAACAAATATAGATTTACTTCTAGCTAAAAATATCTTTTCTATTAAGAGTATTATAAGATATAGTAACTTAGATTAAATAGGAAATCTAAATAATACAAAACCTATTTCTTCTTATACTTTCTATTTTAAAGGAAAGAGGAATATTATAAGTTATTCTACTATAAAATAAATAATAGTAGTTTTATCTACTTATAAAGCTTAAGATATAGCTTTATTAGATACTTATAAAGAGGTAACTTATTTATATTATAGTTATAATTATATAAAGTTAAAGTTAAAACTATTCAGAATTCAAAAACCTGAGATCTTTATAAAAGACTTAACTATTAAAAAGCTAGTCAATAATCCTGAACTTTCAAAAAAGTAAAATATACAGATATAAGATTTAATTTTTAAGAGATTTTATTAAGAATAAAAATATCTTCATATATAATATAAACATAGAAGATAATATAACTAATACTTCAACTAGACTTTTAAATTTAGTAAGTTTTAAACGAACTTTATTATATAAAGTTTAAGGAAGAATATCTTAGAAGTCTTTATTTTATTTTTAATAAGTTTTAAGTTCTAAAGTTATATATTATTATTCTCTTTTTATCCTTTAATAAACTTTCTAAGATTGAATTTAAATAAGCTATATACTAATAAAATATATTTTATAGGGAGATATTAGATTTATTTTAATATATACAAACCTTCTTTTTTTACTATTTTAATAGACAAAATAAGTAATTCTATAATATATCTCTATAAATAAATTATATAATTATCACTATATAAATATAATCTCATTTTACCTTTTTACTCCTAATAGTTTATAAGTAAATAAAGTAAATGTATAAAAGTTTATTCTTTTAGAAAATACTAGAAGTAGTTTAAACTATATATATTATAATTATAATACCTTATATACTATAACTATAATAACTAATATACTATAGCTATGCTATAGTATATAGTATATTTTAACCTATATATTATAATTATAATATATTATATATTATAATTATAGTAGTTTATATATTAAATTAAACTATATATATTATAGTTATAATGTATTATATATTCAACCTTCTATTTCATAGGTAGC